>JAPYYX010004069.1:0-15237 GCA_030522605.1 Cremastinae sp. B BG-2022a | reverse complement strand
GCAAACTCGGAGAAAAAGAGTAGCGGTAGCTCGAGAGCGTACAGTTGACGTTCCGTAAATGTACTTGCCTCGAGTCTCTACCGCGACTCTTGATATACAGTGTAATGAAATTTTTTTACAAGTTTGTCTTTTTTCAAAATTCCTCATTGAATTTTCAATCACTTGAGTATTGTAATTTGCGTTTTGATATACTGAGTTGGTAAATTTAATGTCGCATTGTATAGTAAACTTCATAAAATTTTTTACAGTGTAGAGAACTTTCCTTCAAATTTTGAAACATAAAAAAACATATTACACTTATTAGGACGCGAGCCAAAAATGTGAGGAGAAATAAGTTTCTCTCGGGAAATCTGTTCCAGCGTTCACCTTTTGAATCGTGTGTATCGAATTTCTCCGGGATACAGCAAAGTACTCGGAGAGAATTGTCGTACGTCAGGAAATGTTGAGGAATGGAGAGTACGTAGAGTCAAAGGGAGATGGAGCAAAAGGGGGGACGAAAGAGCGAGGGGGCCTCAGAGCGAAGGAAAGGGCTATTGAGTGAGAAAGCTCGTCGGAAGCTGGAGACCTCGAGGTACTACTAGTGCCTGATGTACAAACGGACCAAGCTAATGCAAAACGTGTACTGGGAGAACGAGATCGAGTGAGAGAGGGAGAGAAATTTCACAAGGTACTCGGGCACGTTTGTTAATTAGCGCTAATTAATTAAGGAGTTTCGGTATTTCGAAGCTTGTATACAACTTCCTTATACGCAATATCCTCCCCTCCGGACGGCATTATTCTGGCCAAGTATATATATTGTATATAGATTCATATACCGAGGCCTGCGCCTTTTGGTTAGCGCATACTCTGCTGCCAATTCTACAGAAATACGCGATGAGAGAAAGCTCGAGTAGAAAACAAGCCCCTTAAGAGTATTGTGTGCAGTTATCAGGAAATGCCTGTTTGTATTACGTGCACACATATATAAACCATTTCCCTCGACACTCTCGACTTCCTCCAGCGTAGACGACCCGAGCCATTCCTGTATTATCAACCTTTCAAAATCCCACAAGAGCCACCTACCCGGAACAACGTCCAGCTTTTGAATTTAAAAATCCCTCTCGAATTCTTTTGTCCAGTCAGAACCCTTTTTCCATCACGTGCATTGCCCCTCATATTTTCAAAACATTCCCTTTTCTACTTTTTCTTCCTACCTTTCGGGACAGAAATTTTTTACGAGGTAAAAAAATTACTAATTGTTCATGAACCGCTGTATCGATTTTCATGACGAGCTTTAAAATTAATTAAGAAGTTGGGTGTATTATTGTTATGAAAAAAAGAGAAAGATATAGGGAAACTCAATTACTCCTCGGAAAAGTTGGGAAAATAGTGAAATTTTTGCGTTGAATTTTTCTCTCCTCTCGTCAGGTCCAATTTCACGTTAGTCAGTATTCGGAGAGTGAAAGAGGAAAAATTCTGGGATGAGTGTATAACGAGTTGTGTATGCACTTTTGTGAGAGCCAGAAAAATATAATAAAGCGCGGAGAGAGGAAAAAAATGAAAGGAAAAAGAGAGGAAGAAAGTATACGAAGTGCGTGCACGTTGGGAGGACAAAGAAAATTCCCGATGAAAAAAAACTTCTCAGTATCGAATGTACGAGAGAGAGTGGAAACGGTTCGTGAGAGATCATGAACAAAGGGAAGGTACGAACAGGAGAAAAAAGGTAACATGAGAAAGACAAAGAGAGAAAAAGTGTAAAGAAGACGACAGTGAGGTAGAGAGAGAGCAACAGAGAGATAGGGAGAGAAAAAGGACTCGCTCTCAACGCAGGAGCTAAAGAGGAAACGGAGCTTGTGCCATTAAAAAACTTTGTAACTGAATCCTATATACAAGCTTTTTCTGTTGCAAGGTCGCGACGAGGGTGATTTTTTTTTCGGAGAGCAAAACACTTCTCTCTTTCCCACTTTACCCCTCGAAAGTGCGGCCGCCTTCATGTTTCGAGAATCCAGAAAGGGTCGTGAGATTTTCATCGACCAGACTCCACTTCGCTCTCCCCTTTACTAGCATTCCTTCCAATTCCGAGATTTCCATTCGGTTTTCTCATTTGCAATTTTGTTCAACGCGACAGGAAAAAAAAAGAATTCTCACACGACTTTTCAACATCAGATCCTTTTTCGACTGCGCGAAGGAAAAATCAGAAGAAAGTTAATAAACAAGAAAAATATAAAGATTGAAAAATAATAATAATTTTATGTCCTTATCGCAGTGCGTTGGCGCGAATAATGGTAATACACACATTTTACTCAGTATAAAGAGAAATACCGCAAGGGAATCTAGACAAAGTGGAATAAACGATATTCAACCGTGCGTTAATAAGCACTATGAACCTTGCACACGCGTCTATATGCATGCTAACAAATTTCATTCGGCGTATTATTATCGTGTCGAACGGCAAACAAGCCTCGATCTAATGGAGTATGAAATCGTGGGATTCAGCAAATTGTTGCACGAATCATGCGCTGATATTACATCCCTCATATTTTATATTGTGAGCATCATTATGTATTAAAAATTTTATTGTTATTGGAATAATTGCGGCCAAAGAGAATGATCGAATAACCGAATTACGTTCCCTTATATAACTCAGATTTATTTTTAGGTTTACTTTTGTGTTCCATAGTATGTAATTTTCCCATCAGTATTGACGAAATGGATTTTTTTTTCAGACGAGAAAAAGAGTTTATTCATCGTCGCGGAAAGAATTCTTTCGAAGCGGAGGGAGCGAAGTGTAGAATGGGTAAAGTGGATTGAGAAAAAAGGGGGTTTCCTCTTCAGTTCGCTCTCGTTATTTCATTTTCTTCTTTTTTTGCCTCGACTGTGTGTTTCGAATTGCTATGAAATGCCCCGCGCACATTCGAGGAATACAGGTGAGGCTCTCGACGAGATTCCTCCGCTAATGGCTGTTAAAAGAAAGAATCGCTGGAGCGTATGTGCCCGGCTTTCTACGCGAAAACTAATGCGAAAACGCCCCATTTCACTTGATGTCTCTACGTTTCTCTCTCTCTCGCTCTCTCACTTGTCTCTTTCCCCCTCGCTGTTTTTTATCTCTTGTATTCTTACCATATTTCTCGCCCTTTCGTCGCCCCCTGAAATTCCTCTCACCCTTCGCATGTTCAATTATTCCATCCTCTCGTCTTTTTTCATGCTCGTCCGCCTACGAATAATTGCACTCGAGATACACACCCGAGACACGGTAAAAATAAAGCGAAAAGAAATTACGCAGACTAAACAGACCGTGATGGAAAAAGAAAATTCATAAAAACGCAAATTGTCAAACGATCGCGTCTGAAATAGTATGCATTTTTGAGATGAAAAATTCAAGAATTTCTTGTGGAATTGAAAGAGCTATAAAATAACATATATCTTTTTGCACGAAAAGAGATGATCTTCGTTTTTAAAGACGTGATATATCGTTATCTCGCGATGAAAATGAATTTTTCATTTCATCCGAGCGGAGAGGTACTTATGAACTGTCATCGTCTAGCGTATATATTCACTTTATTATTTACTTTTTACGCTCCGCTGATAAATTGAAAAAAGAAAAGAAAGAAATGGTGGAAAGAGCCGAGTAGCCTCTGCTATACAGTATAATTGCTTATTTATTTTTCTCTTTTCCTCTCTGCTTGTATCGCAGGCGAAAAAAATCTACTCGTGTGTGCAGCTTTTCGCTTCCTGCGTCTGGATATATTTATAAGAGGCAACGACGTTGACCACACGAGAGGGCATCAGGTATGAGGGCGCCGGCAAATGGGGTTGTACGTGACCGGAAGCGGAGCGACCGAGCGAGGAGGGAGCGAGAATGGCTCTGAGACCCATCGTCGTCCCTCTCTACTTTTCAGACCCGCACGAAACTGGGCGAGAGAGTTTTGCAAAATGTCTTGCTCTTTCCTTCTCCGAACACGGGCAGGCTTTTGCGACCTCGTTACTTCCGGTGCGCAATATTCTCAAAAAAACCTCATTATCATTGTCAAAAGTGAATAAAAACGCACACAGGAAATAGAGCAAGGTACTCGGGGGAAAAAGGAAAACTCGAGTAATTTTCACGAAAAATTTCACCGAAGTTTTCCTTGATTAAAATTTCCGAAAAAAATTCGATCCCGAACTATTCCACGAACGTTGATTGAGGGCATATCGGAGATAAGAATATTTACAGTTATTTGTTCGGCTGGAATCTTTCGGGATAAAATTTTTTCATAAAACGATGCGAAGAATATACTTTTTAATAAAATTATTCGAATATTGCGAAATCCACAGTTACTCTCGGAATACAATTTCAGGAATTTAAACTGCTCTCCAAATTCCTTTTCAAAAGGATTTACAAAGTTATGCGAACGTGAATATTTTCGAATAATGTGATTACATATGATTCAAAAATTGTCGGACTTGGATAACTTTGTATAACGTTTTGAAGAAAAAAAATTCAGAACTCTAGCATGGAATATAAGTTTTCATCGCGTTCTGCGAATATTTTTGAAACTCACGATTGAGAAAATTAAAAGTTTGAAATTAATTCGTTTTTCACAAGATGTTTACGTAAATTGAAGATCAGCAGTAAGAGTTTCAACTTTTTTGATTGCTCATCATTAATTGTACCCTCGTTACGTTCGTCTTTATAAAAAAAAATTGGTTATTCTCAAGAAGATAATATATAAAAAAAATCAATGATCTCGCACTTCTTTTGATTCTTAATTAAACCATTCTGAGCAAATAAATTAATTTTTAACTTAATTTTCACAGCTGAATTTCGACAATATTCGCAAGCTCGGTGAAAACTCATATTCCATGCCAGAGGTCGGATAACGCGAGTAATGAAGAATTATTTTCCGCGAGTTCTTCAGCTTTTATTACTCCGCGAGTACGATTATCCTCATTGGCGTTGTTGTTATTATGATTTTTTTATCATCCTTCGTATCTCATATAACCCATTAATATTAACAAGAGATTCTGGGTAAATCCATTTGACCTCCATATAAAATTCGTTTCATCCTCGCGGGCCGAGAAGAGAGCTCAAAGAGGAAAAACAAACGAGGAGAAAAAAAAAATCGCGTGCGGTCTTGATATTTGAATTTTAAGTTCTTTTTTTCGTGGACTCGTCTCTAGTATATTAAGCGCGTATATTACGGCTCCTATATTTATATACCTTTGTGTATATTATTTCGTAGCTGGTTGATGGAGTACACGGCGAGTTATATTCGCCACAAGGAAACGGGTGGTGGCGGCGGCGGCGACGACGACGAGCGAGGGGAGTGGAAGGAAAAGGAAGGAGATTGAGAGTCTTGGTCGCGAAAAAATAGGGATGAAGCACGAAGAGATGATAATAAGAGGAAGATAAAAGCGGAAGAGAGGAAAAGGCATAGACGAGAAATAAAAAAAAAGAGCGAGGAAAAAGAGAGTATGGACGAAAAAGTGTGGGGAAAAGGAAGAATGTGCGAAAAAAATAGGAATATAACGAGAGAAAGAAAAGTATATGCAGCAAAAATATATAGGAAAAAAATGAGAGAGAAAAAATGTGGGGAAAAATAGGAAAGAACGAGAGAGAAAAAAATATAGGGGAAAATGGGGAAAAACGAGGGATGAAAAAAACTGACGGAAGAGAAAACCTCGAGGCAGAGCGAGAAACACTCTGGCTTGCGCGTAGCGTTGCTACGTCGATCAATATCGTGTACCTAGGCTAAACGCACTCGGACACCGACAGAGAAACACCGCAGACAAACTCGGAGAGACGAAATACTTTTGTAACCTCTCGATTTGTCCGAAGAACAGGAAAAATATTGAACGCGTAATAAACAATGAAAATTAATTAAATTTTTTTAAATTAAAAAGATTAAGTAGGGATATCTTGGCGAAGAAAATTCAAAGATTTCGAGTTCAAAGCAGCGCTCTGGGATTGGCAAATCCTTCGATCAGCATCGTGAGAAACCAATTTGCCTGAAGAAGATTTTCCAAATAGGATTGAACGATGCCGAGGGGAGGATAATCTACGCGAGGACGAATCCCAGATTTGACTGATGGTAAAAGTAAAGGCACGGATAAAACAGTTCGAAAAAGCGTACTTACCATCAGCCATCTCGGTGATTCGTTATCTCGAAAGTGCCCAAAAATACACTTCGAGCTTTCAACTATAATTATGTTACTTCCGAAAATATTTCTACGTCAATATTAAAAATATAGTCTCAAATTTGTGGACCTTCCGAAGCTAACCTATATGTATGTATATTTATTTTCGAAAATGATGGCTCTGAAAAATAAAGAGATAAAACATTTCAGGATATAATATGGAATGAAGAAAAAATCGAAGGGCTTCGAAGCCAGGCACCGTGACATTGGATTTAGAAAAAAGGGCAGAAAAAAAACGTTGGCAAGGAGGGAAAGTGGCTGAAAGAAGAATAAGCGATCATCCTGGCCAGGTTTCTCAATTCTCACAAAAGAGAGTGGAAGGAAAAATCGAGGTGCGAGGCTCTCGGCCTTCGCGGTCGGGGACGTGGAAATTGTCCGAGCTTTTTGGCGATGCTCGAGTGCCGTTGGCATCGCAAGTCGGCTTTTACCAAGCGAGTAATTGGTCTCGAGATAAAATGCCCAGGAAAGAGAGATGAAGAGAAAGACTAAGATGAGAAAAAGGAAGGAAAATACACGAGGCACAGGAAACGAACGCTCCTCCATTAAATCCGATTAGTCAGCCTGTCACGATCCCATGGGCCTTCAAGAACATCCGCGGCGGACTCTACGTCGTCGTTCTCCTTATAATCCGTCGAACCGCACAGTTCTTCTATCCTAAAATAAATAGTACGAGATACCTCTCGCATTCTCTCTTGTATTCGAAAAGTCAAGCTTTCAAGCTTGTGGTCAAGATTTCGTCGAACAAAGAGTTCAAGGAAAAAAGGAATTTTGTCTAAAAAAATTAAATATTCTAAAAATATCCCATTATGAAAATCCGTTATGCAAAAGTGCACGCAGAGTGAAAAAATCTTTTATCATTCATTTATCGCTTCTGATTTTAGTCTATTGAAACAAAAATTTGTTCATCACACGCTTATCTCACGGTTCAGTGAAATAAATTTTTATCTCTGTGCCATTTCCAAGAAAGAATGAGAGGTCAATATTTCAATGAAACGGCGAAAATGTGGACGTGGATATAGAGACGGTATGAAAATAGTTGGAACTCAGCACGCATCTATTCATTAATTCATTTCGTTCGTTCAATCAACCGTAGAACACGTTTGTATAAAACGTTTCCATTGAATTTCTCTATTCAAGAATCAGAGCTTTTATTTTCGAAAAATTAATTGAGAAAGTACATATGCTTACTATATGATAAAACTTTTTTCAGAGATTGAAAGGCAGATTGATTTTTGTTCGTGCGTGAAACAACCATTCCAATGGAAAGCTAATTCCCTTTCAGAGATTACCTTTTCAGAGAGTAAATAAATTCCTTTTTTATTGTATTTTAGTTATCGGTATTCATCGCATTTTATTTTGTTCGAGAGAATGCGTTTCACAAAATGATCTATTTTATTTTTCTATTTTTTAGTCCGCTATTTATCTGAAGGATATATGCGTTCGGAAAATTATGCAATCAACATGAGCACCGTCCAATGCTGCGGAGGAACGGATGGTGGTATTGATTATCATATCACCACACCAGCATACTCCTCAAGGTTGCTATGCTCCCCATTGCGGGAGCTCATACGTGTCTAATATCAACGAACGTAATAATATCTTGTTTCGTGACACGAAATACCATAGGATAAGGAACTAGCAAAACTTTGATTCCTTTCCAACAACATTGCCATCAGTTTTTCAAATTCAACACGAAGCAAAATTAAAAAGTCGATAAGTGTCCATTGCAAATTATTTCGACAAGAAATATCTAAATATATCCAAGCTTGCAAAATTCAAAAATATTTTATATATTTGATCGCTCTGTTATTTAGCATTATAAAATGTATATAAAAATGTGAGAACACAATAGAAAATTGTGCGTAAGGACATGCGAAGTTCGGAAATTTTAAATTTGCACAAAATTTGTATATGAATAACGAAGAGCATAAGGAAAATGTAAATTTGACACGGAGATGCCCATATTTGCTTATAAGGACCGGGTGCATTGGGCAACGATGGAGGAGCAACACAAAGGGGCTTTCATATCAGGAGGCTTATTCCGAGGCTGGAATATCGCAGGTATATATCGCTATTTAGACGTGTACATACATTGTACATGTATATATGTACGTACAAACGTAGGCATATCAAGATATCAATGGGATGAGGAAAGCTGCCTGAAGGAGAAGCATCATTTCGACCCCTTGAACATATTATCCTGACTCGCTCTAAAGTTCCTTGATTTATGAATCGTGTCTTATATTTATTTGCATCAGCTTGTAAATTTCGGAATTGCCACAATAATGGATACTTCATTACAAAAATGACAAAATTAATATTGGGTATCGTGAGTAATGTAATGAAAGTGTGAGGCTCGTGTTACTCCGATTTCTCTCATTATTGATGTTTGGAAGAAAATGACTCGTGGATAGATGTAGAATGTTTGGCATATGAATAAGAAAGAAGCTGCAGGAACATTGGGAGTGTATTAACATAAAATATTCGGAGAGTGCCCCCGAGCTTTCGCGTGGTCGTTGTTCTTTGCATCAGAAACTTTGATATGTAAGGATGAGCTTTCACATCTAAGAGTGTAACCTCTCTTGTAGCCGAGTGTCCCCTCTCGTGTCGCCGCGCCCCCCCGCGCCCTTCCTATTTCGTAGATCTCTCACTCTCTCTCTCTCTCTCTCTCTCTCTCTCTCTCTCTCTCTCTCTCTCTCTCTCTCTCTCTCTCTACACACAAAAATGAAAAAGACACATTTCTCAAACTTTCCTCAAGTACGAAAAAATGGTTCGAGGTCTCAGACCAAGAAAAAAGAGAATATTAAAATTTCAGAATTCGTATAAATTTTTGATGTTGAGAAATTCTACAGGCTACAAAAAAGGCTTTATAAATAAAAAAATTTTTAATTCTATTGGAAAACTTTGCGTAAAGTGATTTTCAAGAATAAAAAGTTTGATTAATTTTTACATGGTTGTAAGTAGTCGCAGCAGAAGATGGGAAAAAGTAAAAAGTGTCAGTAAAACCTATAGAAGGTAGAATTCATTTCCCTAATGGACGAAAAGAATATTTCGGTTCTAACGATCCTCTCGGTATCTAAACACGACGCTCGTTTTCATTTCTCCTTTCGGATTTTCTGTCCTTATTTCCTGTTCTGTTGCACTCTCCCCGAATTCGAAATTCTCGTCGACTTTCTCGGAGACTTTCGAGTATGGAAACTCGGCCCCTCGATATTCTTGGCATAACTTTCGTTTTATAACTATGTATGTCGAGAAATTATTGTGCGAGGTTTATATATCGAGCTTTTCCCCAATTCGGGGAGGAAGATCGTTAAAATTTATCAGGACTACAAGTTCTTCCATCGTCGAGGACGGATATAATCCCGAGCTGTATTTTCGTCCCCTCACACCTCGTTTACCCCTCGAACTCACGATTTAGCCGCGATATTCGCACGAATAATTATCAACCTGGCCAAGCCCGACTCGTTAAATCCCCAATAAATTTATAGTCTCGACCACAAATTTCTAAACGACAATTTATTTAACGAAGAATACAATTCGCGGATTATTTTAATCATTTCTGTCATTAAAAATAACGAAATCACACTCAAAATGATAAATTTATATTCGAATTCGGTATAGTAAAAAATCAGCATTAAAATGACCGTTTTGCTCAAGCTGGTCAAACAAACGTAGAAACAATGACGTTTAATTCTTGTTAGAATTGATCTTCGATTATTTTTACGTCAACTGGCTAACCAAATTTGTAAGAGACTAACTGTTTTTTTTTCAATTCAATATCATTTTTTGAGGTTGAGGTATATTTCGATGGCTTGCAAGTGCGAGCCTAGTTGGAACAAGGATGGGCCGTGCCAGTGCGAAAGTGCGCCTCCGCTCCCGGGTGGAAGTCCCCAGAGAGCTCTAAATTATGCGACCTGTCCCAAGTAAACATTTTTTTCATAATATTAACCTCTCACACGATTAAAAAATTATTTCAACCAAAGAAATTGCGCCAAAAATAAAAATATATCAATTGTTCAATATTCGTTAATGTTTTACGATTTCAGAGGTCACAGATGCAAAGGAAATCAAAAACCCGTAACCGCAAAATCGTTCAGGCTGAATCGGTGAAAAAATTTATAGAAACATTTTGAGGCCCTTGATCCGAGAGCAATGATGAATTTAGTCGCATTTATTTGATTTTTTTAAATTCAATAAACAATTTGAATAGGTCGAGGAGAAGCGATGAGCAGGAAAATTTCGATATGCCGGAATTCGATATCGAAGAAATTTGCCGAAGCGCAACGGAGATTCATGATTTGCCGGAGAGCTTGGATTCGAGTTGCGTCTCTCTGGAGTATCGGAAACGAGCGCCGTGCGCAAAACCACTCTCCCCAAAGACGAGAAAGCCCAGATGTCCTGCTCTAGGACCGGAAACTCCGTGCCCACCTCCACCATGCAGGCAAATTATTAATTCACGGAAAATTATCAAAATACAAGACCCGAATCCCAATAATCATAAGCATTTTTCTATTTATAGAAATTTATATAAACATATTTTTACGCTGAGAGATATCATCTTGATTATATTCGATAACATTGAGTTGTATTGAAAATAATTTCTTTGATTTATGTCAAAAATCATACTTTTGGCTCAATTTTCATTTTATAATGGTTTCAACGTTTCAACAAAATACGAGAGTATAAAAAACATGGTACCCAGAGCGCAAAATATGAAAAAGTAAAATAAATAAATGTTTGAGTGTCCATTGAGTGGAAGAGAAAATATAAAAGAGGATACACGAGACAAAGATCGTCGAGATACGTTTATTTTTCATCCTGGTATTATCTGTCTCTCTGTTCCACGTAAACGAGAAAACTTCTCCAGAGGGGATGAGGGATGAAAAAAAAAACGTAAGTGCCTCCCGTTAGGAGGGTGTAGAAAAAAAAATTTGAAAAGAAGGGAGAAAAGGAAAAAGGGATCCTAAAGAGTGACTAACAACTCCCTTTGGAAATAACGGTGGATTTTATTCTCCAGTGGCGCCATCGTTTTTTACTTATCCCCTTTCTTATTCGTCATCGAGTTTCGAAGCGCTTCGACCAACATCCTTAACGAATATACAAAATGTATTCGCATTTTATTATTTCTCAATTATAGGCCAAAAAATTATTCAGGACAATTCGTCGGTTTGCTTTTTAATGTGTCGATAAACAAATTTGTCCGTTTATTTATCTTGACGGTGAATTCTCAAGTCAAAAAATATTGTTTCAGACAAGAAGCTGCGAAACGGCCAAGCAGAAAGCTCGATCGCTCAGCCAGAAAGAAGGCGTTAGCTTCAGTTCGATCTGCCGAATGCACATCTGGCTCCTACGTCAAAATTCCTTGCGGCATATCAATTCCGAAATACGACAAGAAAAAAAAATGCAGCAGCGGTATTGAATTTTTCAAATAAATTCTTCACAAGATGATTCTTTCATCGTACTTTCTAATTTTTCGTTCTAGATGTTTCTTGAACATTTTTAAAATGAATATTTTGATGTAAATGTGTAAATTTACAGTTGGAAAACCATGCTCGAGCGACAAGAGGCGTAATATGCTGAAGACGAAACTTCAGGAATTGTTGAGAGAGATTGAGCCAATACCGGAAAGCTGTTTACTTGAGAGTACCGAGTCCAAGCCAGACCCGGAAGTTCTCGCTGAAGTTTTGTTAATGTCTGAGGGTGAGGGGCTCGGTCTTGGAGAAATACAGCCGGATAACGTTTTCAACTCGCTCTTCTCAGACATGACTCAAGACCAATCAATAGGTAAAAAATAATGTTGAAAAAACAAATTTCTAACAAAAAACACCAGATCTCTTGAAAACTTTCCAGTAATTTTTATAATTCCTTGTTATATATCATCTCGAAATAAATATTTTTAGCGATAACGAGCACCGCTCCGGAATCAATGAGCGAAGTCGTCGTCCCGGTACAAGTCTCCGGCGGGGAGAGTTCCTCCTACGAGATACCAAATTCCGAGATTATAATCGAAAGAGTCCGGGGCGAGGCGCCTCCGAATCTCAACGCATT
The DNA here is from genome assembly GCA_030522605.1 of Cremastinae sp. B BG-2022a. Lineage (NCBI taxonomy): Eukaryota > Metazoa > Arthropoda > Insecta > Hymenoptera > Ichneumonidae > Cremastinae sp. B BG-2022a. The sequence continues at coordinate 3,033 of JAPYYX010004069.1, read as the reverse complement.
TCAGGAGTCGGACGTTTACGAGCAATTTTCAGAGCACGTGAACAAAATTCTTGAGCGAACATCGCCAAACCAGAATATTTCCGAGTTTCGTAAATTTATCAAAAATCTGTGATCAATAGAGAAATCAATAAAATCAGTAAAAATTCGATCAGAGCGGTATAAATCAAGCGATTTTTCGTTCCTGAATGTGCAGCTTTCGATTTTCTTTCAGATTGCTTGGCGAGAGCACGCTCCATACCGAAAAAACGCAGGACGAAGGCAGCGAGGAAGGAATACTGGATTACGTAATGAAGCCAGGGCCACCGTCTTACTCGAACTCGATTCGTCTAAATGGCTCCATGAGGCCGCAATGGTTCCCAGGCTACGCAATGGTCTCGCCTTATATTCCGGGCTTCACGAGAACAACCAACGATCCCAGCGAGGCTCTCAAAGAAGCTTGGAGACTCTGTCATCCACGATACTTTGAAGATCGATCCAGAACCATCGTCAATTTTCCCTGCACTTAATTAAAAGAAATCCCACTTCGCATACACGATATTTTCGCAATGAATTTCTATCAAAAGACCTTTTAGACCTTCAAGATTACATTTTAATATGGTGGAAAATGTTAAAATTTTATTTCGTCAGCTCTTTAATATCGGAGACTTGATGAATAAAATATAAATGAATAAAAATGAATGAGAATTTCATTTCTCTTATTTTTTAACCCACATTTTTTTGAGCGGAAGTCTCACTCTCCTATACGTCTGAATCGTGAAACTTTTGGATTGGAATAACGAAAGCAATTGTTCTGATAAATGATAAATAGAAGAATAGCGAATTTTTTTTTAAATCCGCACTCGTAGGTAAAATCGTTGGATGCATGCTGTGTTTTTTCCTTCTCTTTTTATTCTTTTTTTCGGGAAATTGGGAGCTGGAACAGCAAGTTTCCCTTTTGTCTTCCGGAAAGCTTTTTTCGGTGCAGAAATGTGAACGGAGAATCGAGACTGGGGATAGAGAGATCGCGAGAGTGAGTCACAAAGAGGGGAACGTTGGGAGAGGGGAAAAGAGAGAGAGAGAGAGAGAGAAAAGAAAAGGAAAATCTCATTTTTCGCTGATTCTATATGATACGAGATTGTAGCACGAAAAATCCGATCCGCAATAGTTCGGCAAAGTCCGGACACTGGGGACGGAAAAAGAGAAAAAAATCCGCGTGAGTGGGATTCCCCCTCAACGCCGCCACGCCCCGGGGAATCCCGGCACAAAAATGTAGGAAACGAGAGAGAGAAAGAGAGAAATGTATGGTGAACGAATGAGGGCGTAAGCAATGGCCCCGGTTACGACAATGAGGGTGAAGCACGGGGCTATACAGTTCGCGACTAATCGATGTACGTGCTTTCGTCTACAACCAATCAACGTCCACCCAACTTTCCGAGAGATTCAGCCGTCGAATTATCTCAGTCTCTAACACCCATTTTTCATCCCTTTTATCAAATAAAAGCCTTTAGATTTTTTTTAAAGGTGCCGCTCCGATTTTGTTATCCATAACGAGATTCTCCTCAATGTCGTTGCCTATTTGAAAGAAATTCAGATGAAAATTACGGATATTTGACTTGTGACGTCTAGGGTCACAGTGAAAGAATATCAGAGCATGAGCGTTGAGCGTTTAACGATAGTCTCCAATAAAATAGTTCTCCCTTCGATAATGAGATATATCTCTGGACTTGGAAATCATTTTTGCTAAAAGTTCCAAATATTGTAAAACGTGAAATAACCGCTCCGAACAATTGTAGGTTGAAATAATTCCGACACCTCCCTGCAGCGTGAACGTAATATCTAGAGGTTATAATTATAATTATAAGCATTTCATGTATGCATGAGATAATTATGAAATGCATCCCAGAAAACGATTATTATTTTATATCAAAGACGTATAGGGGAGAGTGGGGCATGACGGCCCCCTTAAGCGTTAAAATTATTTTTCATAGCTTTCAATCTTCAGGTTAACTTAATTTATTCCTATCTTAAGCAAATATATCAAAATTTCACAAGAACATGAAAAAAAAAATCTTTTTTACCAAAAAAAATTTTTTTTACCAAAAAAAATTTTTTTTTTGATGTGATCACATATATTACACATGCTTTGACCGAAAAAAATTTTTTTTTTTTACCCAATTTTTTTTGGTCAAATTATGTGTAATATGAAAAAAATTTTTTTTTGACCAAACTTTTGAGGGGGGCCGTCGTGCCCCACTCTCCCCTACAAACTAAAAATCAATCTGTTTTGAAATCAAATCAACCTCCCCTTTATTCTATCAGACAATACAATTTGTTTTTAGCGGAGAAGTTTTATCATAAATTTACCCTCGTTCCCTGATTTTTTTTTATAATTTCAATTTTACGAGGAAATTCTATTTCTCTTGCAGTCAAGAGCTGTTGCTCTTTTTGTATCGCTGACAAACTTGAGCAAGAGGATTTTCTCCCGAACGCAGCATTTTTTTCATTTTACCCAACGCACTTTTAAATGGGTATGCTGCGATGTCATTCAGTGAACAGTTCATAGATTTCACGTCGTCTGCCCAATGCACAAGGCTGTGAAGGTTTAAAATCTGACTCTCTGGACCGTAATAATGAAAGGACAGTTCAACGAATTTTTTCATATAAGCTGCTGCAAATTCATTATATGTCAAGCAATAGGTCTTTGAGCACAAGATTCAATAGGCTACGTGAAACAAAAGGAAATGTTTATAGAGATTTTCGGGTAAAATTTTCTTAAAACAATCACACCGATGTAGAGCGAAAATGTGCGATGTTCCGTTGCTTTCCATTTGGTGATGTCGTTGAGTGTTCTCGTTGTCCGCTGAAAATCTCGAGGAATGCATCCTTGAAGTGAAGTTAGCATGCTCGAGTGGCGAAGTTGGTCGGTTGGACTTATTCTGACCATCCGTGGTCCTTGCAGCCAGTAATCATTTATTAATTTTTTCATACCGCCAATGTCGCAGAGATGCATGGGGTCCAGCGTGAAATGCTCAATCATATTTATTTCCGGTATAT
>JAPYYX010004068.1:0-13074 GCA_030522605.1 Cremastinae sp. B BG-2022a | reverse complement strand
GTGTGCATTAAACTTTTTTCAGCCCCCTTTCACATCCTCGTACTTTTTTCGCTTCGTAACTTCCTGTTGGATTAACAAATAGCAGAAAGCGCGAGAGAAGCGAAGGGCGGAAAAAGGAAGTGGTAAAACTCACGTTTTTTTTCTCCCCCAGTCAAGCCGACGGTTGACGTGAAGTTCTTTTTGACGTTTATGGGAGAGAGGCATTATGTCACTTGGAAGCAAGCGGAGGTCGGGAAAGGCGACAGTTACGCCGTGCGTGAGCGTCGGAGAAGGAACGAGGAAAAAAGTTTTCCTCTTTTTTAAGAGGAAAGAGAAAAAAACGTCGAGAGCTTAATAGCGAATCGAGTGCTGAACCGGGAAAATAGTGAAAAATACAGCCGCAACTGAAAAATCTGAAAAAATGGTGCTCGATGAAAACTCGAAAAAGGTTTCGCATTCGTTTCCCTCATCCTTTAAATTTTCCTCTCGTTCTCCAATCGATAAACGCAGAGAAACTCGCGAATAGATATATTTTCCAAAGAGACCGAAAGAGTTGAATTTCAAGAAAAAAGGTATAGAATAATGAAAAGAAAATGCAATAATAAAAGAAAACGAGAAAGAATCGTCGATCGAAAAACTTGGAACAATATATACTGCTTTTTCTCCACACGGAGTGTATCAGAGTATCCGTTTGATTCTCTGCATCAGGACTTTTCTATTCGCGTATACTTACGCGCGTTTATATTTGTACGTGCATGTGTATATTTGGGTTCAATGAAAAATTCATGCCCGCACTCTCTCCGCTGAAACTTTTTTCTTCCCGATCTCGCGCCGTGCAAAAACAGCAAAAACTTTTTGTCTTCTCGGATAATGGCGAAGCATATCGCATCGTCGCCCGCGAGGGAGCACTGGACAAAAATAAAAAAAAGTCCAACTCTCCTCTGCGAATAAAATATGTTAAAAGCTGCCCGTTACATTACGTTCTACCGCGAGTTTCGTAATCAAAGTACAAACATTCGAGGACGAAAATCACGGGGAACAAATAAAGCGAGATACGAATAAATTGGACGGAGAACAGAAAAACGGAGATACGACAATAAAATGAATCATCGAGGACAAAAGGGAGAGTCTAATGCGAAAAATCGCGTTTACTTTTTAAACCTCCTTTCAAAGAGTTGAAAGCACTTACCTCTGTACTCGTTTATATCCTTTCACCTCTTACCCGGCTTGTCCGCCAGATTGAAATACAGAGGAGTGAAATTAGATACGATTTTTTCGCGCTCCACATCTGGAAGTAAAATCTTCTCGTCGTCGTGCTCCTCGCCGATCGCGATGTCGGGCTCCGCGGAGACATAAAAAAAATATGGAATTTCCTCGTGCGTTGGAACACTCTCGGAATCGAAAACTCTTCGATTCTGCATATCATTGTGCGCCTGAGAAAGACACGAGTGTTTCGTTATTTGAAAAACAATTTTTACTCCCGACACGGGAATAAGAAAGATTTTTTTTTTAAATTATAATTATTAAAATAATATATTTCTTCATGCTCTTTATTCTATACCGCGGTCGCGGACGTGCACGCTCACCTGGCCTCCAGCTTCTTTCCAGTGTTTGTACAGGGAACGGAATATCGTTGCTTGCTCCTTGATACTTTTGATAAGAGATCTCATATCTTCCTCGTTCTCCGGTATCGTGATTACCTGAACGAAATACAAACTCGTCGAATAATTTGGAATGTGCATCCGGCGTATATCTATAATCAAAAATCTCTTGTCCGTTTTTTTTCTTCGGCTCCTTTTCCTCGAGTTTCCTTCTCCCCAGAATATTGTCACCCGTCGCACGTAGTACTCGACTTCTACTCTCCGGTTTTAATCCGGTAATCATTGTCTCTTATTTTCCACGTACCAACGGAGGAGGAGGAGGAGGAGGATAAGGATACTCGAGTAGGAAGAGCAAAGAAAAAACGAAGTGAGATCTCCGAGGGAAAAGTTACTTCGACTTCGCTCTCCTTCTTGTCCTCTTTCTCCTTTTTCCTCGGCACTTGGGATACTTCGCTCGAGACGACTCGGACAACCGGCTCCCAAGGTGTTCCGATCGGCCAGGGAATTCTCTTCAATTTTTCCGCTCCTTCGACGCTCGTTGTTCTCTCCTCCCTGGCCTCATCCGTGCTCGTTTCTCCTCCCGATATTTTTCTCGGCTCGCCCTCTTTACCTTCCTCCCTCTCATTGTTTCCGTCTTCACTCGGCCCGTTCTCCAATTTGGAGGGTTTCCTCGATTCGCTCTCATTACCCTTTTCCGCCACGCTACTCTTACGAAATTTTTTCTCCTCGGTCTTTCTCCTCTTCTTTTCTCTCTCTCTCTCTTTCTACCTCTCCTACATATATATATCTATGTACATGATGATTAACCTGTCTATCTATATCTTCCTTTTTTATTTTCATGCATGCATATTGAAAGATAGAAGAGCTCCTCTCGCCGTAAGTTTGAAAGTGTAATATATGCAGCTGGGAAGAAGCGCGTGACCAATGTTGTTTGTTTGGCCGTGGCCCTGGGATTGATGAGTCTTCGCCCGGCAACCCTTCCAACCTTTTCCACGTCACCGTGACTCTCCCATTTTTCCTATCCTTTTCCCAGCGATCCTCTTACAACACGACCTACATTTTACCTACGATTGCGCTCCCATCGATTGGCTCAATTACTTAAAAACGCAACGAATTTCATAATTAATCAAAATTCGTGAGATATTGTAGGGAAAATAACACAGAAAAACAGAGATGAATTTCGTCATCGGCCATTAGTGAATTTTCGACGGTACAAAAGAGGACTGGGAGAATGATTGATCGAGTGTCTTTCCTCCCTCGTGAGCTTATCAGTGTAACAATGCTTTTTGAGTTAACAGTGAAAATTTGAGTCGCGACGAGTTCTCGAATGCGGATATACGAGTAAAATGTGCTAAAGGACAAAGGATGATATCCTCTCCTTGTCGATTTAATTCCCGTATCCGAGCTCTCCCGCGGCAATCGATATTTGACGGTAGATTAGAGTCTAAGCGAGTTTTAGAACAAGTTTTGGGCAATTTGTGCCCACGAGAATTTCTAACCGAACGACGCCACGTCAAATTTCTGTCTTACCCTCGATTGGGGTTTAATATTGTGTGCTTGTAACCGCGCGGAGAAGTCGGATTTGCCTCCCTAAATCTGTATCCGTCACTTCATATTTATAAAACGACTTTTACGGGATCATGAAAAAAAGAAGTGAGAAAAAAATAAGGGAGAAGAAGTCTACCGCCTACCTATCACGTAAAGAGATTTTCCTCGTCCGTCGGATCTTCTCCTGTGGGAATTTATTGAATATTCTAGCACCCTTGTTTTGTCTGCACCTTTATCAATCCCTGACACGTACCCAACTAAATCAACATCTTGTAAAACCTAAACTCTGCTCACCGTCTATTCGTCTTAATCGTTTTAATTTCGCAAGAACTTCGAAAGGGACCGAGATGGAGGTACATAAAATTAAATTAAACCCGATTTCGGATGCTGCGAAGAAAAAAAATCTTTTTCCCTTGTGCGCGTATATGTATATAGCGGATGACAAAAAATCGAAAGAAACGACTTGAGGATTGAATTTTGGTGCTTAATTTTGTAACACACGAAAAATATATAATATTTTTTGCAACAAAACAAGATAAACAACAATATTTCTGTCTATTAAAAATATAAAATATTCGTTTGAGTTGTGATTACCGAATGCTGGAACGCTTTCCGGGGATTCCTCAAATTCAACATCGACATCACCTGTCGCCGGTGCTTTTTCTCTTTCTATCTCGACATCTTGACGATATTGCTTCTCAGATTCTCTTCCGATCGACTCTTTTCGTTCCTCCTGCAGGAATCGAGCGTGATATATAAATATTACTTTGCCTGGTATAAGACTCGTCAATCTTCCATATCACGATCCTGACGGAAAATGTTCTACTTTTTCTCTGTGTTCGACTCTGTGTGTCGCGATGCTTTCGATACCGTCCACGTACACGTGTATTTGTAAAATAAAATAAACGAATCGCAGCTTCACGAATTTATCGAGTAAGGAATCCTTCATCGATAATAAATTTTGATAAATTTTTTACGAGGAAAAAGTAAAGGGGAAAAAATGGATCCGCTCAGTCATTATATAATGCATGGAATAATGATAAAAATAAGTAAACAATTATGTGCAAAATAACAAAATCGAACAAAAATAAATAATTACAGGATATTTTTGTGTTCCAACTTCTATAGCGAATAAATTTTGTAATTAATAGAGACATGAAGTTCTGTTTGTTAATAACCTCTTCGATCACTATCTCGGCTCTTTGTAGGTACTCGCTGATGCGTAACACAAGATTAATGTGGGACTGCAGCCAAGAGATCCACTCGCAAGCTTTCTCCTCAATTTTACCAAGCCAGACACTCCAGACTCGTATTTTCTCGGAGGGTACGGCGTACAGACGTTCCATAGATTCGATGATTTTCCTTAAAAAAAAAATCTCGTTAAAAAGTGTATGAAGCAATATATGTAAAATAAAATAAAAATAAAAACAAAAGTGGTCGTGTATTAAATGGACAAGTATAATGTGACTATATTTCTCGTTATTCACGCTCGAAATTCCTCGATATTTGAAAATAAGCTGGATATAAATTCAACTATGTGTCGAATTTATTCGGCTATAAAGAATTTAACTCGATTAAAAATCGGAATATATTCGAGGGGAAGGTGAATATTTTGCACGCATCTCCGCGGGAAGGATTCGCATAAATCTTTTTCATTTAGCGGTTTTATCAACGCCGGGTCTGTGTACAGGGATCAGTTTCTCGCATTGGTGAATATAAGTCAGAGAGAACGAACGAATTTACGGTGGAAGCGTGTACGGCATCGTAAGTAGATTATACACCGGGCGAGAATCAATTCACTCTTCGATCCGGCCCCGCCTCGCTTTTCCTTTTGCCATTTTGCCCAATCGGAATATCGCAATCGACGAAAGTTGATGCGATGTTCGCTCACCGTGGAGGTACCACTCACATATCCCCGCGATATCGAGAAAACGAATTTTCGGGGCCAATTGAATTATCAAAACGTGACTCCGGCGCGAGAAAAAAAATCGCACACAGGGGTGTGGAAAAAAGCCAGGGCTTTCATAAGAGCGAATGCTTTTCGGGGTGGATAAACGACGAGAAAATCGCTCAAATACAGATATATCGGACGATCCGGCTCTTCTTTTTTCTCCTTCTTCTTCTTCTTCTTCGCGCCCGATAAGCTCTTCGCTAATCGCGCCTATTCATCGAAAAAAATCGAGTGAAAAGTTTTTCTTCTTACTTTCGCTCTCGTTTCGATGCTTCCTCGTGCCTCGCTCGAAATTAACCACGAGAATGAAGAAATATTATCACGAAAAATAAGTGGCCCGAAATCGAATTATTCGAACACGAACAATTGAACAATCGCTGATTTATCCTTCATTTATCACCGAGTTCATCGATTAACGCATTAACTTCTTTTATCATCAAACCGCGAAAAAGGATAATCGAACGATTCATCTTTTTTATTCCCATCACCGAACCGGAAATTCACACTTACCGAGTCCAGATCTAATTTTTAAAAAAGATCGAATTTATTATTTTTTGTTTTTCAACTATGAAAATTCTCAGATTTTTTTTTGACTTCTTCGCTCAGTGTTTTCTGATGGTTTCTCATGCCAATTTTTGAATACTAATTTGCCTCTCACTTCTGGGAGTGGTTAGTCGCGTTATGAGAGCGGAGTCAGTCCGGAAATCTTGGAGGATCGTGTGCCAAATGGATTTGTGGTGAACATCGCGTCAGCTTAGCATGGCAGTTGTCTCTCTCTCTCTCTTCTCGGTGGTCACAGATCGAGCGTAGAGGACTGATCAAATATTGATTTTGCGCTGCGGGTAGATATCGGAGAGGTCGTCGCGTGAGTGAGACGACAATAGGAATCGCGGTCACGTAACTAATCATTCTCTCCTATGGTCAAGGATGGACCCTAGGCCGGTTAGTTGCAAAACTTCGCAACGCTATTTAATCCAAGCCCCAGCTGAAACGTGTGTTCGAATATCACATGTCTATAGATATACGTTGCTTTAACCCTACCCAATTATTATTTTTCCCGTAAAAAAGATCTCATCAAAAATTATCTTCTTTGACATCTTTATATTGAACTTTTTCATTGACGAAATTTTTAACCATATTTTTCATGGCCGAAGAAAAATTTCTGATTAAATGACAGTTTTATCTTGGCTTGAAAACATATTTTGATACTTTCAAAAAGCTCTCTTTACGTCTTTTTATAAATCACATAAAATAGCGGGAGGCATTTAAATATATATATGTATGACGCTTTTTTCAAAATTGACTATAAAAAGTTTTTACTGTAAGCGAGACGATACAATAAAAACGTAAAAAAATTTTAATTTTTTTGTTCATTTATAAATATATATAGTTGGTAAAACATTCCAAGATGATAATTTCAGAGCTTTGACGTCGAGTTCGAAGTCCTTTTGTAGTTATATCGCGTACGAGCATGACTCATCATTTCCCTCAGTGCGCGTCGGTCACAATTATACTCACGCGTTTCTCCCGAAACTATGTTTTCGCAATTGGCTGAACGTGTCACTCAAAAACTGTCCAAAGGATCTTGTTCCACTCTAGCGTACAAAATCGAACAACATGATTACTACTATTGAAATAGCTTGAAAAAATTGTTTTTTCAAATCAGATATTTCTTCGTATATTCTGTAAAAAATGTCCTATCAGGAATGTCGAATGATCGGTATGGCACTCCGAGACATTTTTGGAAATCTTCCAATGTTTGAAGACGAACATTTTTTATATAAATCTATTTAAAAATCTGAAAAATAAAATGTTCACTAAACTTTAGTAAATGAAGTCATCATAATTCTGTCTCAAGAATTTTTGGATTGTACTATAGGTGTTTTCATTGCGTAATTTCGATGACTAGACTTTTTTCACAGTTGATGATTTATCGATGAATCAGGAACGCGGGCGAATCGCGTCGCGCCTATAGTTACGCGGTTTCCTGTTTTTCTTTCGCGGTCTTTCTTTGCGTCACTGAAACCTACACCTCAGTCTCATCTCTCTAAAATTATATCGATCGACGATATGCCCCACCCCCTTATTCGTTTCCAGTTTATTCGAGGATGCTCGAGAGCGACGTCAACTTCGGCGCATCCGCGATGAATTTCTTTTTATCTTCGAAATATTTGCGCCCGGCTGTATCCTGGAAAACTTTAACCGGGGAAAAACGATACTCGCTTGAAAGCCCATCGGCATATTATTGCCTGTGTCTGCTTTACCGGAATGTAAACACGTTCTTTGAGGAAATAAAAAATTCGTGACGTTAGATATATTTTTCTTCATCCTCGACTTTTACGAAAATTGTATACGCGCCTGGTGGAAAAATGTTAAAAATTTGAGCATCGCTGCCAGGAAAGATCTGACGACGGGAAATATTTAATAAAAACTCTCTACTTTGCACTCACATATTCGGTCGGACGAATCTAATGCCGATTTCCTCTTGAGACGGTGTCAAGACGATATTCTCCCTATCGTAAGGCGCTTCCTCCACCTCCGCCACCTTTTCCGGCTGATCGCTATCGTTTGCAGCTTCGCTTCGACGAAAAAGGCCACGAAGCTGAGGAGAAGCAAAAGTAAAACAAGAAAAAGTAAAAAATTCAATTCAATTCTCTCATGCGAATAATGAATTCCGATACAATTGTTATCCTTTATTTTTTTAAATCCTGCTTTCATGCATAGATATACAAATAAGAGTCCCGAATTCATCCCAATACGTATATTGGTATATTCCGATTGTAAGCGTCAGAACGACGAAGATCAGGAGAAATCCCTTCTAAAGTCAGTATACCTAAGAGACGCATATAGTCTGATGGGGACCAACGGAAATTGGACAACATTTCTGATGATCCGCTTGGCGAGGGTATTGGCGATAGAAAATATAAAGAGGAGAAACGCGATACAGACTAGAAGTGGCTATTAAAGGGATTTTCGTACAGGGTATATACGGCAATATAGATGACATTAACCGGGCCATCTGATTAGGATGCATCGGCAGTTTGGATATCGCGCGAGTAGATTTTCTATGCACAAGAGTCGTTGGAGCACACACCGGGGATCGTGAAACATTATACTAACGACAATGGTATGCACCGTTTTACCATCGCGCTGGCCGTATATATCTCACTTTGAGTGGCCGTACACCAGATTCCGGACTCTCGCGTTCAGGAAAATAGGTTTTGTATCCATGAGGATGATAAAATCCAGCGTGAATTCGTGTTCTCCGTCGTTTTCCCTGAAAGGTATTCGTGAAAAGCGTTCCATAATACCGACGAATCTAACGACACGAAATTTATGTAAATTGAATTAGGGTTGCAAGCTCTGTTCCCAATGAGTAGACGCTTCGAATCTCAAATCTCCTTTCTCCTCTTCTGGCTAGCGCTAGTTGAACTTGTGACAAATTAAATTAAAGAGACTTGATGAGACGAACGTGCGGCATCTGCTTGAAACTTCTCGCGATACACGCCCGTCTCTTTCGTGTACCATTAATTTATTATTCGATCTGTACTGGGAACAAAGAGAATTGCAGATGTAACGGGATTTTAAAAATTAGAAGAGCATATAAAATGGAATTTCAATTCATTATTTGACTATGAAAGATCGTTCAAGGTATGGTTCTCTGTCGCTGGTGGGGGGGATCGAAATTTATTTGTATATACCTCATCGTTTTTATTCACCTTTATTCGAGTGAACTGAGCGTTTAAGTTCACTAAGAAAAGTTGTTCCAAATCGACTAAAAATAACAACATACTCGAAATTCAAGTTGATCCTGCATTATGTTTATTTGTTGTATAATAAACAAAATCGTAAAAAATTTTTTCATTACATTTTTCTAAAAAACTAGTTCAAGCTTATTGGGTTCCATATAAAAACATATGTGCAAAATTTCAACAGGCTTTATCGATCAAAAAAATCGTTGTTGAAAATCCTGATATTTAAGGCAAGCTCTAATGGAAAGTTGCGAAAAATAACGATTTTCAAGAATAAATATCTTGGTTTTTGAGTCGATAACAGCCCCTGAAATTCTACACACATGTGGATATGGCATCGTATAATGTTTGTGCAAATATTCAACGAGATCTAATGGAATTGCAGCAGCGACAGAACTCGTTTAAGGAGATTCGTAAAAATTATTTTCCAACTTTAAGATTAGAAAATTTGCACCGTTATACAAAAATATATTATCCGTCGAGCTTCAAAATTATTCAGGGGCTTACCGTCTAGTTATTCTGAAAAAAATTCACGAGAATCGTGTTTTTTGAATCCTCTTATACACAGGAGTTGAATTTCTTTTTTGAGGTTGGAGTAGAGGACGACGGTAACTGCATGAAACGGCTGACAATATAGCATACCATATGTATATGAATAAACAGAAGAACGCTGCAGCCATATTGATTCGCGATCCTACTACGGAAGTATTTGGAGTGTTTTTTTAGTTTGAACTTGACTTAATAACAAAATTTGGAAATAACAAATCCTGAAAATGGTAGTTTCATATTCTAATCGTGAGAAATTAAAAAAATTTTATGAAGCATAAAATATGCCACGAGTCTCCCCACTTTGTGCATAAAATTTAAATAAAAAAATGTAAATCAATAAGATGTAAACATATTTAGTATTATATTTATTGTTTTACGATAAAACATACGAATTTTGCAAGATTTGTTCAGTCTTCACAAAATGACATTACACCTTTAGTAAATTAGAGTTCCTGGGAATGAAAATAAATGAAGAAAATGTAATCATCGGTTCGCCGATGGAAGGAGAAGCGGAATATTTGGACGCGAAGCCAGGCATAAATTAATCGTCTAGACAAACGGGGGTCGTAAATACGAGGATTAGATATAGAGAGGGAATGATCGAAGTCAGCAAAAGGAAAAAGAGCGCGTGTGCATCGTACGAGAGAGGGATCGGGATAGGCGATGAGTGAAGAAACGGTTCGAACCGATACGAGCAAAATAAGTCGCGAAAGCACACGTACAAATTTTGCGTACAGTTCTCGAGCGGGCGAGCGTGAATGCGAGTACACGCTCGTATATAAGAGTGTGCGAACGAGTGCCCGTGTATTCTGGGTATAAATAACTTGCGGTCCAATGTTAAAATAGAATTGTCAGGGCTGTATCCCCGACCCTCGATTGCCCAGGTCGTGTTCTCTCCCACCATTGACGAATAACGTGTAGGATTCGCTCTGGCCGGACGGGTTAGAGGTGGACGAAATCGAAAAAGCACACAAGTGCCTACTCGACTCCCATCCCGGAATGCAATATTGTCTCGCTGGATCAATACAAAAAAGTATAGTTGATGGGAAAAAAAGCGAGAGACCCGTGTGCCGGGAGAATGAAAATGATAAGCCCAGACGGTAAGCGATACCTGTTAAAAAACGTGTGCTGGAAACAAGAAAGTATTTTTCCGATATTTATTAAAACAGATTTGTAAACGTTTCGACGACGTGAACTTTGCGGGCTTGACAAATCTGAAACGAAATTTTTTTTCTCTCTTGATGCCTTTTCCTGCTTCATCTATGTGTGCAGTTCGATTTCAGTGACACGTAAAAAACGCGCTGGGTATAGATTCATGCCTTATGAAAAATCGAGATAGAGTCCGCGGGGAGAGAGAGAGAGAGAGAGGAGGAAAGAAAATCGAATATCTACAGTATAGGGAGATCATTTTCTATATGTATATGACGAGCTCGGACTAGCGGAAAATTGTTCGATTCACGGACTGTATATGCGATGATGCGAGGAGCAAAATTCATCGTGTTCGGACAGGAGGATATAAAGAAGAAGAAGAAGAAGAAGAAATAAGCAGCAACGGGTTGGAAGCATGGGAGATTCCGTTCGGAATTAACGATGCATTTTTTCGCAAATTTTTCATCGAGATTGATGGAAAAGTCTGGCTCGCTGGGATTGCTTCTGAGGTGGAATGTCCCGTGCATAAAGCGAGGAATGAAATTGTTCGTCAGGGCATAAGAAAACAGTGTCCTTTCTCCTTTATTCTCTTCCCTTGCTCCTTTTTCAGGTATTGTTGGGATCGTGAGGAGGAGCCTCGACAACGGGAACGCGAATGCATTCCGGACCGATTCGTCGGTGAAGACCGGAATTCTATTATACTCAGAGCCACGCAAACTTCTCGTTTCGCGCTGTCTCTTCTCAGCTTTCCTTCGCGCCGGTACTTTTTATCCTTTCGCATAAAGGCCAGCTGTCAACTTAAATCCATGACAGCGTGCGAAAAAAAATGCAACGCTTATTCCACGAAAATGTTCTCTTCGATTTTGAGTTTGAAAATAAATCTCAGGATAAAATTATTACAAAATGAAACGAAAAACACACGAGGTAATAATTTTATGACTCCTCGAACGTGACGAAGAATCCGATCATCGACGATGCGACATTTATGCTATACCGAGCACATTTTTCTGCCGATAAATAATAAATTGATAGCGGACATAATAACAATAATCGTCGTTAATGTAAAATAATGACGCGCAATATACATATTTTAATCCCGACGTTTGCGTGACCGTTGATTTTCATGGAACGTAAATTTTCTTCAGATCTGCATTGTTAACAGCAAAACGTCAAGCCTTGAAGGGATGTAAAACGCCGCCGGCGGGTCTTCGTGAAGACACGAGGGCTGCCGCGATAGAGAAAGACGGGGAGCGAGGAAAGAGAGACACGGAGTGACTACAGAGGCGCGGGGGGTTTTGTGAATGGTACGGTGATAAAACCGTTTGATGGCTGGGAAAGCTTCCAGGCTTGAAATTTCATTTTCATACGATGCAAATTTATGTTCGAAGCCGAGGGAAGGAGGTGGCAAATCCGCGGTATCTCATCCAGCTAATTAAATATGTATTAACGAGTGATAATGTGTAAATGACGTTACGACCACGGTGGGCGCGCTGATGGCCTCGGGAATAAACTTGCGCGCGATAATGCCCATTAAGCCATCTTGTGTAATCACGAATTAAAAGGAAATTACTTTCCGACAAATTAAATATTAAAAAATCGATTAATTGAATTTTTCAATTAACAGAAAAAATTGATTGCTACATCAATTTCTTGGAGATTTTTTAATTTTCCTGAATTTTTTCCTCGAACGGAAACAAATTCTTATTCCGTTCAGGTGCGATATCGGGACGTTATATAGAGATTCGAAGGAAGAAAAAGAGAGGGATAGTGATAAAGCGACGAGGAAATTTCTTGAAATTTTCGAGTTGTTTGGTACGAGAAAAGTATGACGCTTTTTTCCGGACCTCAAACTTGTCGATGGAGAAAAAGAGGGAATGGCAAAAGTTTGGCAAAAGTGTCGTCAACGAACGAGAGAGGTGATATACACTCCGAAGAGAAAAGTAGTCATTCCCTCTCATCTTGCTCTTTCCCTCTATCTTTATATAAAATGCAATGTCACTTTTCGTCTCTCTCGAGATTTACTCTCAAATGCAGAATGTGCGGATATAATCGCTCTCTCTCTTGCATTTCTCCCTCATCGCCACACGGTTTGTCCTTCTTCGTCTTGTCTATTCGTAGAATAATCTCCAAGCGGCCACGAGCTCGGAGGTCGAATAATTTCGAAACGGTGAGCGAGAGGGATGAAGAAGACCGCGAGAGTAGGAAGCTTAGCGAGCGCGCAGCAGACGGCGAATGTGCGAGAAAAAGCGTCGGCGTGTTTGAATATTTTCGCTGTGCCTCGTGACTCAAGGACGACAACACCGCGGAATGCAATGACGATATTGTGTCTCAATCGGCCACTTTTATATATTCTAACTTTTCCAAGTGCGAAGACCTCAACCGAAATTTGCATTTAGACGAAAAACAAAACAAGCCCAGCCAAAACATTATTTCTGAAATATCATCCAAATAATTATATAGAAAAGCAAATAATTGTATATTTCTGGCTTCAGTGCCTGATTAATAAATATTTTTAAAAAGAGCAAGAGAGATAATTGGCTACGAT
>JAPYYX010004067.1:1340-19733 GCA_030522605.1 Cremastinae sp. B BG-2022a | reverse complement strand
TCAAATTTATTGTGGACTAAAAAAATGTAGAATGGTATTTTTAAGTAAGAAATTTGTCCAACGGCATGCAAGCAGAAAATCGTAAGAGCTCGTAAAAAGTTTTCTTCGAAATTCCTCCGTTTTTCCGTTCTCGAAGCGAGCTAACAAGAAATTTGTATTCAGAGGCACATGGAAATTTTTGCAGTCTTAGTATCAGAGCAAAAGGGATAGTTAAGAAAGAAAAAGGATAATAAAAAAGTATAAGGAAGTAGAGTATGAGAAGAGAGTAAGAGCGAAACGAGCGATTGGAAACTCTTGTGTGCAGACAAGATTGCACAGACTCGGAACAAACTGTGTGCTGAGAAGAAAGATGACGATGTAGTGGAAGAAGGAGAGGAGGAAAAAGAAGATGACGACGAAGTAGAAGTATAAGAAGAAGACGAAGAAGAGAAGCTTCGCTCGAAGGAGAGCTTGCCAGAAATAACTAATAAGACATTCACTCTGAGACGGGCGGCCATCCGGCCCGGACGAAACGCGGTGCGTCTCGAGATCTTCTTAGTCGAAACACCATTCATCACGAATCAATTCCGAAAAAGCACAAAAAAAAAGAATTTTAAAAAAAAGATATTAAAAAATTCTGAAAATCGCTGTACAGATACATATTATTCACGTACATTTTCGTATGTATAGGCATACATCTAAACATATATAAAAAATGTACACGCGTATGCGAGTCTCGTATACGTCCGCGGTCACGCACACTGTGTTTCGTCGCCGTTGAAAAAAAAAAAAAAAGAAATGAACGACGTGCCGCGAGCCGCGAGATTTAAACCGATACATTCTCTGATGTGTTACGTGCTCTGAGAGGAAAAAAATTGAAAGCTTAAAAACCCGGGAGATTAAAATAAAACGAGAATTGTTAATGAACGAGATGAAAAAAGGATGTACGGAAAAAATAGAAAAGTGTTCGATAGGATGTTACGAAGAGGAGAGGCGATAGCGAGGAAAGAGAGTAGATAAAAAGAGGCTGAAAAAAAGATTGGGAAAAAGAGGAACGCGTCAATCTTCGGGAGAAAGTGAAAGTGTGCGAAAAAAACGAAACTTTAATCTCTCAACGATTAATCTTGCTCCGAGTTCCACCCTCATCAGTGAAGCCACAATGAAAAAAAGAGAGAAACACGATATATATACGTGTGTACTAGCGCTGAAATTTTTTTTCAGACTTTTTCGTACGCCTATTCGAGAGATTTATACGTGACCCGCGCGAGAATCGTGCCCCTTCGATCGCCAGCTAATTTTAAGTGTTAGATAACCCGAGACCCTGCTGCACTCTCCTGTTTCTGCTGCTGCTGCTGCTTCTTATTTGCTGGATACTAAAATGGTATCGCGAGAAAGACTGTGAGAGAGACAAAGAGAGAGAGAGGGAAAGAGGAAATGCGATTTTGTGATTCTAGCTTCTAAGAAAATCCCTGGATTTTCCTTTATCTCGTACATGAATTTGTTCGTCTCGTGAAGATAAGTGTGCCTTTTAAAGTATCAAGCTTCGTTTTATTTTCGGTGACGTGATTAAAAAAATCCTTGTTCTCTCTCTCTCTTTTTATATTTTTCTATCTCTCCCTCTCTCATACCTTTCCATTTTCATCATTTTTTTGAAAACGAAATTTCTTCTTAAAGACAAAAAATCTATGATAAAGTTCAACAAAGTGACGTGGATTACAATGAAAAATTCATCTGTGCCTGGTAAAGTAAGACTTATTCAGCAACACTTTTAAAACCCTCGCTAAATAACGAAAAGATGAAAAAAAATGGGTCTCACTTATTTGTAATTAATCGTCCTTTAATTGAGTCCATTTTTCTAAAATTCCTTTATCTGTTCATTCGGTCGCTTGGACCTTCTTGCAATTTCCTCCAGTTATTCTTTTATACATCCTTTCGGGTTCATGAAATTTTCAACGAAGGTAGATAGATATATAAATAAGAATCGAAGAAACTCGTATGTTCCTTTATCAAACTGTTTCTCGATGTTTCCCTCCTCCGTTGGCGCGACTACCCGAGGCCAGAGATGTATTATCGAAGAGAGTACGGACGGTTCGAAGTAGTCGCGAGAGGCTACAGTAGTAACGGCAGAAACGGTTCAGACGTGGAGGGAGAGAGCGAGAAAAAGATAGAAAAAGTGTTCGCAAGCCAACGAGAGCGCCCTCTCGTCTGTCTTGGTTACGGTGCGTTCTAATATGGCCACACAGGGTATCCAATTACTTGACCCATCTTCTGTCCCCTTTTTCGCTTTTCTATCCGCTTTTGCGCTCAGCTTTGCGGCTCTGTTATAGGTATAGGTTAGAAAAGCTCTGTTTCCCACACGTCGTATTTTACCAGCACCGACCTACGACCCCATGCAAAAATGTATGTTCTTTTTTATGCGTATATACCTTTAGCTTTTCTCAGTGTTTCTCTCAATTTTCCGGCTACGGTATAATTGCATCACATAGCTGTAGAAATAGAAGGAAAATCGAGGTCAGAATGTGTTCCCGTGATGCGAGGGAACTCCCTCGCCACCGGAAGTTCCAGCCTAAATTAATCGGTCCCCGAGCTTTATTAATTGTTCCCTTTTTCATGCTACTTTTCGTCCTACTTTTTTTTGCTACATTCCTATGTCCAATCTCGTTAAAACGTGTCACATATAATCTCACAAATCTTCAAATATACGTAATGGTATTAACCCTCAATAAAGAATGTGACAATGGGTTGTTCGTGGCTGAGCCAAAATTTTGTACAGCGACTACTCGTGGACCCTTGCAGACAAACATATTTCGAATCTGGGAGTAACAAAGTTTTCGAAGGGAGTAACAAGTGCCAACTATCATTAATCTTCCTCAATTTGTTTGTGGACAGTGAGTGAAAATCGAAAGCGGACATGAACGACTCACGGGTCGGGTTACCGATTTCAACAATCACAATTAAATTTTTTCCAAAAGGCTGTTTTCTGACTAAAATATTCCATTGTTATTTTTAAATTAAACTAAAAAAAACTGGGAACATAGTTCTTTTCGTCTAGAATTTTGTTGCTAATTTTTCGGATCGAACAAATATTTATCATGTAGTCAAAGGTTCATAGAATGTCTCTGAAATTGTTCAAATTTTCTGTCTTAAAATGATAAAATAAGCGAGAGATAAACATTTTTAATAATAAAGAATTGTTCAAGCAATTGGAATTTCATGAACAAATATTTATTCTGACAGCCAACGGTTCGAAACAGAAGGGCCTGTGGGTCGAAAGAGTACAAATACGCAACGTGCGTGAACAGCAATTTCCCCGTCTGTGGGTTATATGTCATTGTTGAATAAACGATTGGAACGTGCTTTGCGCTTCTCGACTCCAGAGACGTGATTTCCTGCAATTTTTATCTTTTCCTGTGCGAATGAATCGAAAATGACGTATACGCAGACACACACTTGTGTAATTTTCTTGATTTCGCTGATTTGCGGAGCTTCCGTCAAAAACGTACGCGGTCCTAACGATTTAACAAGACATAATAAGAATTGTTAAAAAAAAGGTTTTCTCTCGTTTTCGAACTTTGCAAATCCTAAAAAAATGAATAAAAGTAAAATACAAGGTCGAAATTAATAAAATTATGGCCCCCGACGTATTAAATGGACATTGAAATATAAAAATTGTATTAGGGTCTTTCAAGTGCATAATAAACAAAATAAGAGACTGATAAACTCTTGTTTCCGATATCGTTGATGGGTGTCTTATCGTGGCACGCGACTCGGAACAACCCAATAACAATCACTATAAAAAGAAATAAAGAAAAGCGTAAAAAAAGGAGAAAAAAGGCCTCTCGCGAAGCATAAAAGCACCAATGATTGTAAGGTCATGCAAGGGACAATTGTGCATAAAGTCGCCTGAAACGATAAAAAATGAGAAAAAGCTAGTCGTTCCTAGCGTATATCATAAATCTCGGAGCTTTTATCCACCCACCCCATTTGACGATTTGTGAATGGACCATCGTAAAAAAAAACAAAGAGGGAACAGTCGTATGAATTTTTATTTGTGGAAATTTGTTGTCATCGGACACACATGGACGGAGAGCGTAAATTCATTTCTTCTTTTTTTTCTTGAACAAAAGTGATTAAAATTTATTTCGTAAATCGGCAGATACTCTTGTCCGGAGGAAAAAGCCATGAGAAAGGTCATCAAAAATGTAACAGTCAAAAATCTCGAGTTGCGAGCAGGATTACTTCCGATTCGATAACGATTGTGCACAGTTTCAAACAGGACCATTGGATTTACCACCGATCACAGAAAAAACACGGGAGAATTG
This sequence comes from Cremastinae sp. B BG-2022a, assembly GCA_030522605.1. Classification (NCBI taxonomy): domain Eukaryota; kingdom Metazoa; phylum Arthropoda; class Insecta; order Hymenoptera; family Ichneumonidae; species Cremastinae sp. B BG-2022a. The sequence continues at coordinate 15,432 of JAPYYX010004067.1, read as the reverse complement.
AGGCCGAGTGGATATTCGTGGACAGATTTTTCTCTTTTTCTCATTCTTTTTTTATAGCTCGTATAACAGGATTTCCGGATGTCCTTTCGGCGCTCGAATATGTCAGTTCTCAGGACATGTCGATTTTATCATTGTACGCGAGGCTTTATCGAGGAAGCCGACGAATCCCTTTTTACAAAAACTTTCTTTCTTCTTCTTCTTCTGCTTCTTCATACTTTATTTCTCTCTCTCTCTCTCTCACTCTTTTACTCTCTGATTTTCATTGTTCCGGACATACAAATTCGATCATTTCCCTTGTAACGTCAAAACACCGCAGCACTTTTTTTCATGTCAACATAAACTCGACGGCATCGAAATCGAGAGTACCGGAAATGGAGAAAGAATGGACGAACTGAACTAAACGAGCTTTTTTCCTCGCTCTCTTTATTTATTTATTTATCATCTTAATCTGGCCGGTGCTCCGTTGCGGTTCTCTTTATAATGTATATTTCGATCGAATCCACTATAAAATATTCTTGTTTCCCAGTCTCAAAGAGAGTTATCATCGGACACATTTCATTTTTATGCCAGTAATTTTTTGTTCGTTTCATATCGATAAGCTTATTTATCAACTTCTTTATTCGCCTGTCGAATAGCTGTCTAGTTTTCTTTTTTAACTCTTTTTTCCCTCCGCTATACGACTTTTTGCTCGTCATTTTTTTTCAAGAGAATTGCCGATTATTCGCGATATATCAACGTCCCGCGCGCAGACGAAAATAACGCGCATCTTTCGTTTTCTCTCATCCGAGTGCTTTTTACGCTGTATCTTTTCACTTTTTTTTTCTTCCCGTAACTCGGCGCCGGTTTCTCGAAGTGACCAATTATCTTACGGATGACCGGATTGCACGAGGATGCTTAATGATCCGAACTGTACGGACACGAGTGAAAAAGTCAGACGGACATTTGACAGAGAGATAGAGAAATGTGGGGTGGAGTGGGAGGGGAAAAGGGGGGAGGATAGATAAGGGCAAAGAAAGAACATTTTGTTAACTTGACAAAAGGGATGGAAGATGAACGAAAACGTCTCATCTCGTATTTCATATATACACTGCGGCCATAAATCCATTTTGCGACCTTGCGAGCTTGAGGCCATTCGCTCGTTTCGCTTCACCAGCTCTTCTTTTTCCCTTCATGCGTGTCTCGTGTCTTTCCATCTCGATGGACAGATGGAAGAAGCCAAAATAACAAAAAATGAGAGAAAAAAGAAAGACAGAGGAAAGCAAAAAAAACAGAGCGGAGGTCGTCTCGAGGCTATGGCGAGATTTAATGATCCTGTGTCACATGCTCCAATACGATCCTGGACAGAGATTCATGGGACGGAGAAAAAAATTTAATGCTGTCTGTCCACGAAGAAGCAAGAAAGAAAGAAAGAGAAAAGGAGATTAATCCTTAAGGGGTGGAAAATCTTTGCAATGCCGGAATGAAAATAAATAAAACAAATGATTCGGTCGTTTCAACTTTGAACAATCGTTTTAGATAGATTCCCCTTAGTTAATGTTATAGTTATACATTTCCCTCTTCACTATTATTATTCACGGTGTCATCAAAAAAATGACGCACTTGGCCGTTTATAAATCGCGATGCGTACTACTATTTCGTTTTAATCTAGCGATCGTCACGCGCGCTCGTCTTTTTATCGAAAATCACATGCTCGCGACATATTCGTATTTCTTGATTTTTCGCGACACACTTTTAATTATTCGTCGACTCTCTACCATCATGCATTTCTCAAGTACAGTGGCAGTCGTGATTTCTTTTTTTTTTATTTACATTTTACATTTTATACATAAAAAAGAGGGAATGTGCTGACGTTTATCGTTTCGTTTGACAAGAAAATAACGAGTGTCGTTTATTTTAGCTGAAACAGCGCTGGACTTTGGCTGCCGAAGTGGATAAAAATTAGGGGCCCTACAGAGAGGGCCCCACCCTAGGATAACCGCCCACAGGCGGGCGATCAGAGTGAGTACTCTTTTCATTTTTGTTTTCTACATTTTTATACACTAATAAGCGTAATAAATATTAATATAATTAATCTTTTTTTTCAATTTTCTCTTCAGTTAAAAATTTTTGAAATTATTCACCATTTTCGTAATTAGCTTTAATTTTGAATTAATTTAGCTGATTGATCATTTAATAAAACAAATATTTTTTAATACTTAAACATTCAATAAACTGGAATTATTTTTATATCTATTATCATAATTCGTTCAGAATAAAAGCATTATGTGAATTTTGACTTTATAATCAAGAATATTTAATAAAAATGCAAAAATCATGTTTTCAACATTTTTTCCATTTGTCTTGTAATAATTTTCTACTTTTAAATGTGTCAAATGTACTTTGCTGATAATTTTAAACGTATAATATAAAATACCCAAATTAATAGTCACATTAATTCGCGATATATGTATAGTATCAGCAATTGTGAAGCACGAAATCGCTGATTGAATGTGTGAAGAGGAATTCAAGTCTGTGTACAAAGTGTGCATTTTATCTGGACACATAATGTTCGGTGAAATGGCAGGGAATAGCTCGTAGAAGGAAAAATGCTCTTCCAGCATATTTGTCAATAATCCGGGGCTTATATGTATATGTATATATCGTACGCATTGACGAGTTTATGAGTGAAGCGGAAAAACGTATTCCAAATCACATCAATAGCATACACACAAAATGCAATCTGTGTACAGTAGAATTATGAAACGGAGACGATACGCTCTGGATGGGACGAAGCAGACGTACACACTTTATCGTTAAAAAGAGAGAAAGAGAAGGAGGATAAAACAGAATAGAAAAAATTGAGCGTATCGCTTCGTAGAATTTTTGAATCGCTAAATTGCTGATATCATCGTTTAAACGATCGTACAATATTCAATCGATACATAGATTTCATTATACGGGATATTCCGGCAGACAAAGCAGAACACCGTTTTGGCAGACACAATATTCGCGGATTTACGAAAGTTGGAACTAAAAAAACGAATAAAGAAAGAAGCTTGCCAAAAAATACTTTCATATTTCTTCGCTATTTTTTGTTCCTATCATGAGAAAAAAAATGTCGCATTGTTTATCCAGCACAAAATATCAAAGTGAAAAAATACGTTTAAGAAACAATGTATTTGACAATTTATTCATGAAAATTCAACCGAAAAACTTTTGTATAGAGCCATCAGAAAGCTTGGCTCATTCTCGAACATTAAAATTCAGGCATGCAATTATCGAGTCACCGTTATTTCGATGAATTATCTATCATTTCTCTATAATCTATAGAACGATTTCGAAGCATCGTGCCAAATATTTTTCTACGACTCAGATCAAGTACCATAAACGAGAAATATGAAATTTAGCGAGATAAGATATTTTTGAAAATTTGACGATAACTTTTAGTTCACTTCACGACGAAGTGATGATTTAAAATTTTCTTTCCGCATCGCTTGATGGAATATCTCGTGCAGAGTTCAGTTTTTCCTCTTCCCTTTTGTCGAGAGCATTCAAAGCCTTATTGCGCTCAGCGATCAGTGGCATTTGAAAGAGAAAGAAAATAAAAGGAAGGGAAAAATGTCACGTGCGGTTTATCTCTATCGGAGTTAGGGAAAAGATAATTTGAGCGAGTCGCGAAGCTTTTTTCACAGGGAAGAGAAAAGCTTTGAGGACAGGCAAGAGCCGTTTGAAGGGTTGCGACGTGATTCAAACGCGAGAGAGTATTATACCGGAAGGAGAATTGGCAAGGAGAAAGCGCATGAGAGATTTCACAGCGTTGGAACGGAAACACCTTTGGACAGATTTCCTTTCCCGCTTTCATCTCTTTCTTTCCCACCAGCGTTTATTATACCGGCGCGATAACTTATATACTGCCATTTCAAGTCGTGGCTGCAAAAGTCAGAAGAATGTTGCAAAACCGCGAGGGAGGAAAAAAAGACGCGTCAATCTTCTCTTTAACATTTTTCTGTTTTGTTTTCCCTCTCAAAAGCTTTCTCCGTCTCTCTCCGTCGAGAATATATCCATGGGATGCACAGCTCAGACGTCGTTAACCGCGTTGCATTTCCAGTCTCACTGCCAGCTGGTGCACCGTGACCTTAACGATTGCGAGGTAATGAGCAAGCTTGTGGAAAATGACGGAGACTGCAAAAAATGCCTAGCGACGAGAAAAAACGACACACAGCGAGAGAGAGAAAATACTCGGAGGATTGTAAAATTGTGGCTGATTCGTTCTCTCTTCCTCTTCTTTCTCTTTCTCTTTGCTTGCCCCTTTTTTTAATGCTCCTATAATTTTGCTGTGACTGCAAGATGGACCTTTTTTACTACTTATTGAAACCTCCCTTATTCACTTCCACAGCTTCGGGCCCGTGTATCAACTCTTCTCGCGTATACTTTCGGGCTTTTCCCCAATCCCTTTCGATTTTTTCCCCTCTTTTCCGTATCGTTAAGCCTTTCGAACAATGACGCGAATCCCTCTCAAAAAATTTCACGGGATATCGAATCGTAATTCGCAATAAAAAAGAAAAATCTCAAATTTCTCTCTCGCGTCGTCTGATTAATTGCAATTTTTTTCCAATTTCTATGAAAGAATTTCCCACTAGTTGCTCGTCTTTTCTTATCGAATCCATTGTATTCGAAAATGATGCTCTTCAATCTTGAAGAAAAAATCGGCAAAACTCGAGAACCAATAATAATCTCTGCAAGTTGCGAGAGGAGAGAAAAAAAAGTGTCTGGACTTTTCTATAAATAATCCGCAGAAACGAGAGAGGGGTATAATTTTTATTTGAGGATCATATTATTTGCTTTTCCCATATTTTTCGTGCGTCATAACATTTTTTCCCCTTCTCCCATCGGTTCTCGAGCGGTCATTCGGCGGTCTCTCTCAACAAACGCGGGTTTTTTCTACACGTCTCTCAATCCCAGGATATTTCTTTACCGACGAGAAAATTCTCCGCGGTCTCTCGATACTTCGCGCGGAATCCCCCGGAAAGCTCGAAAGCTCCGTTCCCAATTTCGCCGGCGTTTGTTCACGCCTCGACTTTTACTCTCGGCGGAGTACACGCTTCCTCCGGGGAATCTTACTTGCCGACGTTCGCTTGCGGCTTCCCTGACCAGGATAAAGAGATCGAGAGGCTGTAGTGGAAAAAAAGCTGCGCGGTACGGGTCGCTCGAGCTCTATCTTTTACCTCCTGGGAAGGATTCTCGCGAAGAAATATCGTTTCCGCACCTTTCACCCCGGCTCATTATTTATCGAATGATTTTTATGCCTCGAAATAAAACGATCGAGTAATGGAACTGCCAGGGCTGTTGCACGAGTAAAAAAAAAAGAAAAGAAAAACGGGACAGATTTTTCGTTACACGAGGGAAAACGAAAAACCTTATCGAAGACATATATCGTAGATTATCGTTTCTCTACCCAGATAAAAACTCAATTAAGCCTATGATCTCGTGGCTGAACGATCGCACACATTGGTAGTATAAAAAAAGATCGAATTCAACGATGACTCGTGGAAAAATGACGGAAAAAAGTCTCCCTCGTGCGAGTAATTTCGATGTCCGTGGATTTGTTTTTCGCAACCGGAAATATATATATATCTATATATCAATCGATTTTGGCTATATCTCTTTTCATCTCAACGGACTAATTTTTTCCCTAAAATAAAATAAATTCCGCAATTTCCGCTTATGCTCAAAAAAAATATTTCTCCAGCGCGGAAAAGTGTGTGTCGTGTTGAAAGAGTCGTTGATGGTTTACAGAGCTCCGAAATCAATGCCAATGATTCCTCAAGGACTACTTTCGAGGGTAGAAAAAATATTTGCTTCCTCGATGAGAGTCGAAATTTTATTTTCGTCAATGCTGATAATCGACCGGCTGATCGATATTCCCGCGGAGAAAAATTTCATTGCCAACGGGTGGTGGAGAAAATGAAGCGCGGGCGTACTTTCCGGTCGCGGAATTCGATTGTGACCCCTTTAAATCGGCGAAGCTTCCTCAAACATCTTATGCGATGGTAGCGCGAGAATGAGAGAGAGAGAGAAAGAAGGAACGAGGCACGAAATAAGAGAGCCTCTGGAAGATGGAAGATGCCCGCGATGTGTGGTGTTCTAAGTTTAGAAAGTCGGAGCTTGAGGATCGTCAAACTGGTCCGGCCGGCTCCCGACTTGGCCGATCAGTATAGTCGAAACTCAGACCCGGTTGTATATCGCCGACGGGTCTCACCCAAAAAATATCGATTTTTTCTGATCGAAGTAATTGACGGGTCGACCCTCGGGGGAGGCGTCGATCTCCCTTCAATTTTCGAGTGCGAAACAACGAAAACCAGAGACGGACGGGAATATTTATAAACAGTGTAATTATAAAAAAAAACAATTGAAATTAATAAAAATAGAGGGAAAATCGTCAGTGTGCCGATCGCATTTCGAGAAGTTTTTCGTTAAAAGAATTTCGATCCTAAAACGTGCGGAGGCAATAAACTTTTGGTATATTTCGAAAAAAAGAGCTGTGATTTTTATCCAACGATTTTAGTGAAGACGACTCGGGCACGTATCAGAGAGTCCGTCGACTGATAGTAAGTAGGAGGTTTTTTTTTATTTTTTCACGCGAGCGATCGGTGATAAAATGGGAAAAGCGTCAGTGAAAAAAGGTCGATTTATGGGGAATTAAAGGCAGGGAGAGAAGAAATGATGCCAATGAACCTTTTGCATTTATATCGTGGAACGTCGTTATACTCTCTCGGTCAACCCCGAAAAGTCCATATCGCGGGGATGGACAAAGGAAATGTCGCTGAATCATGCTTTATCTCGAATTCTCGTATACGGGAGTCACGAGCGGACAAGAAGGAACGAAAACGAGTGAGAACGAGGAAGAAAAAAGATACCGCGGGCGGCGTATACGCGGTTAGGTGGTCGTCTATTAATAAAAGCTAAGTGCCCTCCACGCGCGCGTTTTCTTCTTTCTCCCTCTTTCTCTCGTTGGGATTGTACTCGAAGACGTTTCCCCAGCACGCACGCGTTAGAAAATTCGAGGCCGTACTCTTCAAACAAAAATTGCAATTTCCCTTTATTATTACATCTTCCTCCCTCTCTCTCCTTGTTTTTTTTTTTACTTCGGGAGATTTCTCCACAGACTCGATTTTTTTCTCATATGAGGAAAGTTTGGGAAAATATTTTCGTGAGAATAGGAAAAAGGCGGAGGAGGGAAGACTAAAGGGAAGAAAGAGGGAAAAATGTAGGTTTTGAGGCTCAAGATAAAGGCGAGAGATCGTTGATGTCTAATAAAAATGTATTTACGACGAGAGTAAAAAATGTCGGGTTTTCTTATACTTTCGAAATTTCTTTCATCCTCCTTGAGAAAATACCGAAATGAAAAATTGGGAACGACGCTTCCTCAATTTCTAACGCAAGCATGAACTATATACGTAAGCTCCTTGGTCAAAAATCAATACTCGCGATGAGAGTAATCAATTCCAGAAAAAATTGGGTTTTTGGTCTACGAGAAAAAAAGCAGCGTGGAATTTTCCATCAATGTTATAAATTTTTACGAACTTTTACGTTGTAAATTCTCTTTCTCAATTTTTAATCGAAAATAATTGAAAATTTCGAGAGCTTATTTTATTCGAATTTATCTCGAAACTTTATCCGTTGATATACGCACATGAAGATATTTCACGACGTTGCGAAAATGAAATCACAAAGGATGATCTTGCTCCGCGCACGCTCTTGTCTGCTCATGGTTATTTCCGATGACGATTTCGCGACGTGTGTTTTGGTCTCTGTACTAAATAATGATTGTACCACGGACGTTAAGACTCGCCTCGTATACCAAAAAAATTCAATGCCAGTCGAGATGCAGCCATGGCAGCTGCCTTGGAATTCTCCGAACTCCCTCCGGGACGTACGAAATTTATTTCACTTCTTATATTAAATATATATATATAACAATATTATACGAAAAATAAGTTTCGACTCTTTTCTGGTGGCTGAATGTTTTTCATAAAATTTTTTAACAAAAAAATTTCAAAGTGAAAAAGTGAATTATCTCGAAACCCAAGACAGGAGAGAGGGTTGATATTCGTCGAGTTTCGTTTGCATGGGCCAGAGCGCATACTACGTCATGTCTGTCCGATTTCTTGGTCTTGCGAGCATGCAGCACAAACAAACGGGAGGAAAACGAGATGGAGGAAAACGAGAGGGAGAGAGCAAGATAGTGTGAGAAATTGAAGTTTTCGCTGTGTTTGGCCTGTTGCACGCGCACAAACGAGACTGAATTCACTTTGGCATCAACAAGTGGTTCGTCTAAAAGCAACAATAGCTCTCTAATACCCAGCTCGTCTCTCATCTATCCATTATACTCTATCTCCGCCTCTCTTTCTCTTTCTATCCTCGATATATTCTCCATTCCGGTTTTGTATCGCGAGACGTCAGCGGCTCAGGGGGCTTTCGGTCGAGTTGATGTGCGATACGTCGAGAGTTTCCTTCCGAACTTCACGAGCTCGAATCTCCGGATAATCAGGGAACAAACGAGCTTTTTCTCAAAATTCTTCTTCTTCTTCTCTCGCTCTCTCTCTCTCTCTCTCTCTCTTTCCGCTTTCGATGACGTCCCAACGAGCGGAGTTTTCTCCTCCCATCAGCTCGTCTTTGGAAAGACTTCTGTTTCCGAAGGCGAATTTTGCGAATGACGATATCGCGTGGGTAGCACCAGCATCCGCTCAAAAATTGATGGTTGTACTCTTCTCGAGCTCTCTCGAGGTCGCGAAACGGAAATAAATTTTCTCAAACCCCCCGCCCTCTATGCTCAGAGTCTGTTCTTCCATTCCGTATATTAACAAGACATTGCGGAAACTTCAGACACGTGAAAAACGCTGCCAGGAAAAATTGAGCCAGCCAGAAAACGTCTTATTTTCGTACGATGATTTTATCAAAAAATTGAATATTTTGTAAAACCTCCAATATACCAGTCAAAATTATGACGGAAATTACATTTGCGACAAATTATTATACCTTGTACACTTTTCTCTCCGAAAATCTAATAAATTATTAATTATTTCCTTCTCGATAAAGATCATCCGAGTTGTAGTGTAGAGTTTTTTTATAAAAAAAAAAAAATTGATTCAAGAGATTTCGATTTTTGAAGGGAATAAAAGTATGAAAGTTAACGTTAATTTTATTGATAAAGAGAAAAATGCAGAGATAATGAGCGGTAAATTTACTTTTTACGGTGTTTCAGAGAGCATGGAGCAATTCGAACAATTGCTGACGTGCGCGATATGTCTCGATCGCTATAGGAATCCAAAGCTTCTACCATGCCAGCACAGCTTCTGCATGGAGCCGTGCATGGACGGCCTTGTCGACTACGTGCGTCGACAGGTCAAGTGTCCAGAATGCCGTGCCGAACATCGTATACCCTATCAGGTAAGCATTTGACGTATGCATACACGAGAAACCGAAGCGAGACCTACGCGACACTCCTCCCTTCGACTCTCCACACGTCACATTTTTTTTTCTTTCGCAATTCTTTTTTTTTTCGTCTCTATCGAATCTTCGAATACGTGTTCCGGACGACCTTCTTTTCTCTATCCCTCACGACGGATCGCAGTCTGTCGTATACAAACGTAACAAAACGAATTAAAAACGGGTTGATTAAAATTTTGAAAATTTGGTATAAACACTTTTAATTTTCAGTTCTAGAAATTTCTTACGAATCAAAATATCGAGCTTTCAGTCAAATATTTTAGTAATTTGAAAAAATGCACGATCAATCAATATATTAATAGTCAAATTCCCTTGTATTCGAAATTGCGATCGGTATCTGTATTTTTCATTCGATTTCGAGCTGACTTTGGAAATATAAAAGATTTATAAGCGATAAGGATTGAGCCATTTTTATTGGAATCCCGATTTGTTTTTTTGTTCCAGGGTGTACAGGCTTTTCCAACAAACGTGACGCTTCAACGCTTTTTGGAGCTGCACATCGAGATAACCGGAGAACTTCCGGATCCGACGAGCGGCCAAACAATGGAGCGTTGCGGCGTCTGTTCCGAAAAGAGTTATTGCTCGCTGTGCGTACACTGCGAGAAAAAATGTTGTCCCGAGTGCAAGGACGCTCATATGGACATACTCAGACGGGAAATCACTCGTATCAATTCTCAGGTACATTTTTCAATTCGAAAACTAATTTTTCCCGATCCTCGATACAATTTACGATGTTCCACGAGGACTCAAGAAAACTATGTCATTTCGAGAGACGATAATGCTTTTTTCTCTCAAACAAGAAAAATCATTGACCGATCTCTTCCATTCCAATCAGCGAAGTTGAATAATGAAAAAAAATTGTCACGTAATTGAAACGAGAGAATTTTTTTCTTTCGACGGTTTCTTTTTTTGCAGTAAGAAAAATCTTTCACAGACTTTTCCATTGTTCCTCGTTCGTCCCAATTTTCCGTAGTGAAAAGTAATTAAAAGTGCCGTATGATAATTAATTCTTACGAAACGTACTTTGGATGTTCTGTTTATTGGAAGCACGTTCTTAGCGAACTCGCTCATCACGTTGCCAGCAGGATCGTAATTACAGACCACGTAGACACGTCCACTCTTGCTCTTTGCCGCCCCGATTCCCAATTCCTTGGTACCTTTCCATACCAATTGTGTAAAGTGGCCAACTTCCATTGCGTTCCTCGGTGATTGTTCTCCAAATTTGTAAGACTTTATCTCATCGTACCTGCGCATTTTAACGATTCAGTTCCCGAACATTTTGATTAAATTGACAAAAGATTTTTTCGGAGCGAGGAACAAATTTTTACCAAGCTTTTACAGCTGTCTCGGCTTTGAGCTTCCATTTCGGATCAGAGCTCATGCCCATATAAATATTCTCTCCGTAAATGTTATTCGGCCTGTGCTCGGCTTTATCCTTATTCGCCAAATGCTCTGCCCACTCTTGAGCGACTTTGCTTATCTGGCAGGTTTTAACACAATTTTATACTTTTTTCTCAAAAGCTCTCTTTCCAAAGAAATATCTAACCTTATCGTTGATTTTGAGACCGGGCGAATCGTGCTTGACGCGATAAGAATTGTGAAATTTCAACATTTCCTGAGCGAATTCCGATGACATAGCGTTAGTCGCCATGGTTTAATGTTTTTATTTTCTTCAAAATCGAAATTTTGTTGAATTTGATAAAACGAAATTTAGATTTTCGTAGCCGAAACGTGTCAATTTTGAAAAACAAAGAAACAACGCTTCTTGTGTCCTTTATTCTTTTTTTTCTCCTCACCGACGAATGTTTTCTAACATTTTTAATGAATATTTTGTTTTAATATATACCATTTCGTAAGCTTTGAAGTGAACACTTGCCGTTGTCTCATTGACTGGCTAAGTAAAAAATGTAGACCATTTAAAAATCGCTTACGAATAATGATAGATGATGGGCTGTTCAGTACCGACATGAAGATCCTGAGCGTGATGTTTAACAATCTGTGAAAATTGAATTTCAGATACGTCGCGGTCTTCATCGGCTGCAAGACGCGCTCGCCCTCGTGGAGAAGAACACACTCGGTCTGCAGACGAATTGTGCCTCGGTGGCCGAGGAGGTTGACGAGATCTATCGTAGATTGAGCAAGGCACTGAAAGATCGGACCGAACATTTACGGAACGAGATAGAGCGTTATTCCGGGAGCGAGTTACGGGGTCTTATCCAGCTCAAGGAGAATCTCGAGCTCGAGATAGCAAACATTCAAAGTAATTGCGATCTCGCGGATGCTCACATAAACGAGAACGTGGCATGGGACGACGCTGAACTTCTCGATACGAAAGAACTCTTCTTACGTACGGTCGAGTTCATCAGGTACATTTATTGTATATCTTTTTCTTCATTTATCCTTTTTTTACAATTCTTCCCAGTCGAGAAATCATTTTTTTTCCTCACTCTCCTGTCGGCAGAGAGAAGAATGGATGCCAGAATCCGTATGACCGCAACTGTACGAAGAATACAGAATGGGGGGTCGTGAAAAGAAACACAGTACGGTTTCATTTGATTAAATTCTGGACCATATCTCAGGATTGTTAAATTTTCTTATGCCCTCGCTGTATTCTATCAGGTTCCCGATCTCTGAATTTCATCTTCCTCTATGATATTTTTTTCTTTTCGCATATACTTCCTGACATCAATGAAAATAGAAAAAAATTTCGTGACGTTTTGGTAAAAGTGTGTATTGAACTTTTGTTGTTTTTTATTTGATAAAGAAATTTCGAGTATGAGGCGGGAGATTACGGCCGTCGCGTTCGTTTCGTGATGGCCCACGAACCAAATCAACTCGTGCTCCATGTCGCTGGCTACGGTGAACTCAACATCAAGCCGGAGACGGGCAGCGTCGGCCATCTGGGTTCAACCGGAGGCTTGGCACCACCCGGTGGTTCACCAGGTCTGATGAGAAGCAAAAGTGACCATCGCCTCGCATCCCAATATCGTCAGCAGGAGGAGGAACGCTTAGCCAGGAATCGATACGTTCCCGACTACGAGTGAGTGACACCATTCTCATTTATCTTATTGTCAGGGAAATTAATGAAGAAAGTTCGTATGATATGGTGCATTGAACGTAAATGATTATTTTGCAATTGATACGGAAAATACGTTTTGCATTAGTCCCATATTTTAGAGTACATTTTTGGACTCTTCTTAAATTTAAAAATTAAATTTCGATTTCATATCTGATTTTTTCGAAATTTTCTGTATATAAGAGTACAATCGATATTTATATGCATTAAAAAAATTGTAGCACATTTGACATTGATGGGATGAAACCAATCAAAGGGGGCATTCTTGCGTGCAATCACAAGGGTCGATGGACATAACCAATGTTTGATCATTTTTTTATTAATTGATGAATAAATTCTCATCAAATCATCGACCAACGTACTATTGTCTTGATCAAAAGGTTTTTATAATATCCAATTTTTTTTCCTATCCAATATTATGGCTATAAAGCGTAAAGAAAAAAATTATTTTTTGGCTAACCTTCATGATTGCATTTCGCTATACGAATTTCTTCCACGGTATACTGATCGTTGAATTAAAAAAAAATATGATGCATTGTTTTCGATGAAAAGAATAACGAGTGGTCGAGTTTTTGATGAATGTATATTTACTGATTAATAAAAAATGACCGAAAATAGGGCGTTTGGTGACCTTTGTGATTACTCTTAATTTAATTTGTTCAGGCTCGAAATTTTTGCTCTCCATAATTGAAAATTTCGTTATGTTCGAGAAATTTTGAATCGAGCAGGGTAACAGAGTTGAAATTAATATTGGTCTTAATTTTTCTCCTATTCTTTAAGGGCCACGCCCAAATTGCAGTAGAAAAAGATACGGAACAAGAAGCGCACCTCGCAATTTGAGACATTCAATTTAAATGTTCATTTTGTTTTTTTAAAAGCCTCCCTATGGAAATTTTATTTTACAATTAATCAACGTTAAGGTGCTTTTATTATTTTGAAATTTTCGGTATCAAGGAAGAGTCTCCAATTTTTTTTTCTCGTGTCCGTTGATCTAGAACTCAAGTTCTTTCTCGTATGGAAGTGAAAAAGTTTCGTAAACGAGACACGTTTGAAATGTTGGTGGCCCGTAAAAAGGTGCTCGATCACGATCGTAGATTATTTTGGCATTTTGCCAATTTCACCCCTTCGCCTCTCTTCTCGCTCGAATTAAGCCGCGTGGTTCACGTACAACTCAAAGCATCGAGGTCGCAAGATTATTATATATTTTTTCGCTCTTTCTCTTACTTTTTTTCATTAAATGACCCACATGTCTATTTCGGCGTTCGAACTTATAAATAAAAAAACATATATACATTCGTTTCCAGTATTTTCTTTCCCTCTGTTCTTTTTCCGAGCTCGGCTCCGGCTCCCGAATGAAAGCTAAGGAGGACCTCGTGTTTGGAATATTATGAGCAACGTCAGAATGCCCAGTCAATATAATACTCTATGGGAAATTTATAATTGCCAAAGTGTTCTCGTCTCGGTCTTCCATACGCGAAAGATCATCTCAACTGTATCGTTTGCCAAAACTCATTCCTCCTCCTCCTC
>JAPYYX010004066.1:0-18867 GCA_030522605.1 Cremastinae sp. B BG-2022a | reverse complement strand
AATCACCAAATATAATGTTCTTAGCAAATAAAAGACTATTTGATATTAAATTTTATCAAAATTTGAAATATTGTAAATTTTCACCAAATTTTTGGGGTTCCATATTTTGCCCCCCGTACCCCATTTTGCCCTCCCCTCCCCTATAAGTTTGAATAATTAAGACATTTTTTTCGATTACATCTTTTTATCATTTTATCTATAAATATTGCCAGCTGAGAGCTCAACCACAAATAAATATGTCATTTAAAAAGCGCTCTTTCGTAGTGATTGTATCTACGATTTATCCTCTGAACCATTTCCAGACGTTTTACTGCGTATTCCTCGTCTCTCGCCATTTTCCGTTCTCGGAGGATAGATCGGACGAGATGGAGCGTGCTCGAGATTCCTGAGGGACATATGATGCAGTTTAACCGCGCTCGGTACGCAGGATTATATCTGTAAACCAAGATCGGTGCGGTCAGGGGACAAAACCGGTAGGTTTTCGAGTTCCCGAGCCTCCCCGGAACACTAAAGACGTTCACGGTCGGTGGAAACGCGCGGTCATACGGTTTTCTGTGTCTCCGAGCGAGAATAAAGGTAAAAAAAGAAAGAATGAGACAGAGAAAACGATAGAAACCTGGCTGTGTCCTCTCGATCTGTTCGCTTAATGCGAAGATCGAAGATTGAGAACTCAGATATCCCGGCGATAAGCCCTTTTACTTAAACGCCATTCGAGAGGAGAGAAAGGAAAAAGCGAAGAATTCAAGAGAGAGAGAGAGAGAGAGAGAGAGAGAGAGAGAGAAAAAGAGTATAAAGATTCTATTCTCGGACATCTTGAATATGTATAACGCGTGTTTGGGGGAGGGCATTGAGACGAGAGGTGAATCCATCGAGAGAGAGTGGAGACCGTCCATTTTTAATCCTCCAAACGGAGATGATCTTGGCCCGGCGGGCTTTTCTTGCGATCGCCCCGAGAGCAGATCCGTACGTGTGTTTTCCTCCGGTCTGGATCACGATGCAACCTGAGACCGCAACGAGAAAGGTTAGTTATCGCCCGGACGTATCTCTTTCTCCAATTTTTTTTTCCTCTCCTCTCCCAAGCCGCAGAGATAGCGAGCGGCTCTTACCCCCGCATCGTATTAGGCTCTTGTTTCTTTTTTTCCCTCACGGTTATTCGCGCGAAAACGAGAGAATAAAAAAATCGCTCTCGGGCGCGAGAAAAGCTCTCTCGGGTCTTTTATATGTTTTTTCTTTTAAATTCACATTTTTGTTTTGTTAAGGATTTTCTTCGAAATGAAATTCATTCCTGGAAATATCTTAATTTGCTGTATGTTTAATTAAATAATTGTTTTTCCTTTGAGTAAATTATCGAATATTTTAATATTTGGGTTTAATAAAATATTTGTTTTTTTCTTAGAATAAATTATCGAATATTTTAATTTGCTGTATTTAATTAAATAATTGTTTTTTCTTTGCGTAAATTATCGAATATTTTAATATTCGCTGGATTTAATAAAATATTTGTTTTTTTTTAAAGTAAATTATCGAATATTTTAATATTCGTTGGATTTAATAAAACATTTATTTTTTTCTTAGAGTAAATTATCGAATATTTTATTTTGCTGTACACGTAATAAAATAATTGTCTTTTTCCTGGAATAAATAATTCTTCGCATTTGGAAATTACAAAACATTAATAAAATGAAGATTTTCTCATGTCCAATATTGAATTTGTCTGATTAAATAATCATGGACTCGCGTTTTATTACTGGGACTTTTTCTCATTTAATTTACAGCTTTTGTGTTCGAGATGGAATAATTCAGAATTTATTAATATTTTAATTACCTAAATCAATAATGAAATAATTTTTTTTCCTCGAGTAGAATTTATGATTAACAAACATAAAACGAAGATCTCACGTCCGACTGATTGTACATCTCTCGATTTATCGAGTGTCCGCGAATTCATCGTCCGCGTCGTAATTCCGTTATAAGAAACGTGGATCCACGCGATTCGACGATCGGTTTCATATTCCCCATTGTCGTGAAATTCATAGCTCTTTCCTGTGAAACGGATGAGCCAGAATAAGAGGAGGAGCAGATTTTTGGTAAGGGGCGGATTTTGTGATGACGACGAACGACGACGACGACAACGAGGACGAGTGTCGGATAGAAAGGAGAGGAGTAGAGAACGCGAGAGAGCATAGAGGACGATTGCTTGCGGCGCACCGCACAATGCGAAATCTCGATCAATTCCTATTCTTCGCCAAGTGGTCTCTTCCGGGACAGCGCGACGAAGAGAGTGTCTCGAATATACGTCGTTTCCTCCTCCCCATCCTCCACCCTCCTCCTCCTCCCCCTGTTGTCGCACCAGCCGCGCTCGATCTTTGAAAAGGAGAAATGAAAAAAGCGGAGCGAAAAAAAGGAAAATCAAGGATAAAGGACGTATGTAAGGTACATTTGAACGTATGTACGCGAGATCTTACACACGGAGAACATCTCAGGAATGAAACGCGACAGGAGCGAGATATAAGAGCGGAAAGGGAGTGAAAATAAGAATGAGAGATAGAGAGAGAGAGAGAGAGAGAGAGAGAGAGAGAGAGAGAGAGAGAGAGAGATGAGAAAAGGAAGAAGGAGGTGCACTCTCTTTGCTATCGTCACCACATCTCGGTTCGTCCTGTCCGCATTATGTCTCCCGGTATCTTCTCCTCCGTTTGCCTCGAACTATCTCATTCGCATCTGCGCTCTCATCCCCCCTCCCCCTCCTCGTACTCTGGTGTGTCCCACCACTTCTTCAGATTCCCTCATCTTTGGTCTCCTTATCCTCAATGCGCCTCCGCTTTCGCTTCCATGCGCCCTGCGCTTTTATTTTCTCTGTTTATTTTCTCGAAGAAAGGCGACGTCGCCACGTGCGACGAGACGCGCATGTGTTTTCAGCGCTCGGAAAAGAGCGCTGTGAAAACTTATATATTCGAGGGATATCCCGGTGACCGCGACGAGAGACGCGGTGACAGACTCTTGTCCTTTCCAAACTCAACGCGAGATATTTTCTCTGATGCACTTTTCATTCTCTCTCTCTCTCTCTCTCTCTATTTTTCTCTCTCTCGTTCATCTCTCGCTCTCTCGTCATTGATGGTTTATATTCTCTCGCGCGTTTTCTCAACTCTTCGCAATAGAGAGCCCTGTTCTCACTTCTTTCTCAGATATCTTCGACTCCCATCTTATTCTCGAGCTCACTCTCTCTACCCTTGAGAGACTTTTGTACACTCGCGGTCCACGTGGAACCCTTTTTCTCGATCGTACTCTCCGCTCTCCTATCTCCGATATGGCCGCTATAAATTTTGCGGACGTCGCTAAATCGAGCTACACACGGAGGCTTTTTTATTTTTTGTTTTTATTTCTCATGTCGCTTTTTCGAAAATCAATACTTTACGTACTGGATAACTGGCAGTTTTACCGTTTTTCTACACGTTGCAGGAGTTTTTGTTGTTAACTCGGGTTATCGTGGTTTATTCGTCGATTTTTGGATTTTTAGTGTAAAGTTGACTATTACGCATGTTGCTCTTTTATATTATTTTATATAAAATTTAAATATTTTAATTTTAAATTTAATTGAATTCTTTTTTAAATTCCCTTCTCTTAAATTTTAAATTCTCTTCTAAATTTTATATTATTTTATATCAAATTATTATTTATAAATTTTTAAAATTTACATAATTTTTATTTCAACATTTTTTGTCTCGAAATTGCATTACATTTGCTATTATTCTTTTGAAATAATTTCGATACGTTCTTGACAGCGGCTTTTTCTTATTTGGCAGATTGCTCATATGCACTTCGTATAAAATTATTATTTTATATAATTTTATATCAAATTATTTTTTATTATATTTTTCAAATTTACATAATTTTTATTTCAAAAAGTTTTGAATTTGACTATTAAGCAGATTGTTCATATTCACTTTGTATAATATTATTATTTTATATAATTTTATATTATTCCTATATAGAATTTTTTTTAATAAATTTTTCAAATTTACATAATTTTTATTTCAACATCTTTTGTTTCGAAATTGCATTACCTTTACTATGATTCTTTTTTTTTCTTTTGAAATAATTCCGATACGTTGTTTTTTCGGATCCGTGGAGATTGGATTTTTAGTATAAAGTTTTGAAGTTGACTATTAGGCAGATTGTTCATATGCCCTTTGTATAAAATTAATATTTTATATAATTTTATATTATTTTATATAAAATTATTTTTCATAAATTTTTTCAAATTTACATAATTTTTATTTCAACATCTTTTGTCTCGAAATTGCATTACATTTGCTATAATTCTTTTTTTTTTCTTTTGAAATAATTCCGATACGTTCTTGACAGCGGCTTTTTCTCTTTTCCTTCCCGGGCATGGATATTCAGTAGCGCGGATCCGTGGAGATTGAGGTGGAAAGAGAATAAGAAGAAGACCGGGATCTCCTTGCGTCCTGTCGTGTTTCTCCTCTGTCTTATGTACTCCGGGACAATCGAAGGGAGCACTCGCGAGAGAGAGCCCATAGAGAAAATGTCACCGCGTGTATACGAGCACATGATTCCGTCCCTCTTTTCTTTCTTTATTCTCTCGTTTTTAGCCGGCAGCAGGTCTGTCGAACTTCCTGCTGTCGCCTGTCCTTCCACATCCTCCGTCTCCCTCGCTCTCGCTCCTTCTTTCGCTTCTTTATACTTTTTATACCGATTCCTTTTTTTTTTATTTCCTCCCTTCGTATCCCCTGGAGCACGGGCTCGTGCACGAGACTCTCGCTCGTTGTTCGATTCGCGCCGCCTTCTCGTCCTCGCTGCGTTATCCTTCCAATTTTTTTCCCATCCCTCTCTCTCTCGTCAGAGAGGATCGGACGAGTGAAAAAAAAACATTCATATAACTTTTCGCAGGTACCGGAAAAAGGAGCGCAGAAGCAATCCCGAACGCTGTCAAAATGGCGTGACTGCGAAATCTCCGAATATGACGAATATTTTCCCTCTCGCTCTTTCTCTCTCTCTCTTGGCTTACAGTTTTCGGCTATTACACCTTTTACGTCTCGTATATTTCACCTCTGTGTGCACAGGTTGCCTGTAAACGCGGAATACGTAATACGTACGTCATTTGGGACGTCTAAGGGTGGAAAGAGAAGCAAAAGCTTGTTCCACGTTTTGTCTCTTTGTCTCTTGGTTATTCGTCTCTCTCTGGGTTATTCGTCTCTCTCTCTCTCCCTTGATGGGATAAACCGGCAAGGAGCATAATAAAGGAATGTCAGGACGAAAATGTCGTTTGGAAGGAAACAGAGGAGAGAGAGACCGATGAACGGGAGAGAGGATATTCCATGCCGAAAGATCCAACCTGGACGAGAAATCGATTGTCGTACGTGCCCTCCGGTCTTTCTCCCTCTATGATCCCACGTACAAGCCGCACAAACACAATAAATATACAAAGCTCTCCGTTATACACGTTCGCATAAACTCCGGTGTACAAAAGGCTCTTAACGAGATAATTCTGTGAATATCTCGTACACTTTTACATATACGCAAAAATCCTCGTTAATACAGAAGTCTTTTTCGAGCAATTATCCCGATTGTCGGACGTCTCTTAAATTTATCATTGTCGAAAATGTCGCTTTGACGAAATTTTTTTCATGAAATTTTATATTTATTTTTTTTTCTGTCTCTTTTTTTGTATAAAGGAGACTCGTAATTAAATTCAGCCTTTCTTCAACTTTCTTTTTTAATTATATACAAGAGCATCCGAGAGAAAAACCACAAAGAGATATAAAAAGAGCCGAATGTACATTCGCGGGTTTTATTTTGTGTGAAGGCACGTGTGGTGTATACATAAGGGGAGAAATGGAGTACATACGTCAGAGATCATATGTTCCACTCGACCTAGTGCTGGCTTCCAGCAATTAATTGTAAGGGCTCTTCCAACGGAGCGTACAGTGGATGGTCCTGTGTTTGTGTATGTATTATATGTATGTATGTGTGTATGTGTGTGCGTGTGAGTGTGTATAATGTATACACGTGTTTGTATATGTATATGAACGCCAGATAGCATCAGTCTTCAAGCCTTGCCAGTCTGTCTACAATTTTGAATAGTCGTGTAACGCGAAAAAATCCGATAATCTTCCGTAGTCTGTGTTGCCATCTAAAAAGTGACATCCCATTTTTTACTCAACGTTTTTTTTTTCATGTTGCATATAAAGTTATATAATTGTGAATCTACTGAAAAAGGTAAAAATGTTTTTCGGATTTATTGCTAAGGATTTTTTTTGATGTAATGAAAGTTGGGAAATTTTTTTATAATTACAAGAAAAACGTGGAAAACGTTCCTTTTAAATTAGGTTGGGAATAAAAATTAATTTGCATCAAGATTGTTGACCTGATTTAATTAATTTACTGAGAAATGTACGAAATCGTATTTTTTGACATGACAGAGTCGAATATTCGAGGACGTGCATAAAGAATCAATAAAATAGAAATCTGAGAGTTTTCGTCATTCGTCCGTAGGGTGTGTTGCCATCTAAAAAGTGACATCCCATTTTTTACTCAACGTTTTTTTTTCATTCTGCATATAAAGTTACATAATATTGTGAATTTACTGAAAAAGGAAAAATGTTTTTTGGATTTATTGCTAAGAAATTTTTTTGATTTTTTTGATGTAATGAAAGTGTTGGGAAATTTTTTTTGATTACAAGAAAAATGTGGAAAACGTTCCTCTTAAATTAGGTTGGGAATAAAAATTAATTTGTATCAAGATTGTTGACCTGATTTAATGAATTTACTGAGAAATGTACGAAATCGTATTTTTTGACATGACAGAGTCGAATATTCGAGGACGTGCACAAAGAATCAATAAAATAGAAATCTGAGAGTTTTCGTCATTCGTCCTGAGTGCTGTTTTTTTTCTCTCATTACCTGTATCTCACCTGACCTAACGGAAGAACAAGATCCATTGTTCCCCGAGCCCAGAGAGTAGAGCCAGAAAAAATCTAGAATATGGAAATCGATGCATATTGCCCCAAATGTGTCAAACCAACGAGCTCAGACTTTCCAATGTCTTTTTCCCTCCTCTTTGTGAATCAAGATCCTCGGTTGAACATTTTTTTCTCGTGGACAAAAATTTTCTGAGACTGAAAAACACGAGAACGTGAAAAAAAGTGTCAAAGGAGCTAAATATAAAAAAACAATAGAACGCCATTGTCATTATGATAAGAGATAAAAAGAAAAATCGCAGAGAGAAGAATAATTGTATATGAAGAACGATAAGGGGCCACTGAATTTTTCATTCCCGTGTAACTGACATTTTTTTGTTTGTTTTTCTTTCTCGCAGTGAATGAGAATAAGTTTGAACGATGAAAATATTCGTAATAAAAGCGCCGAAAGCTCTCTCCTCTTCGCAGACCGCCAATTATGGGGATGTAAGCGCATTGTGCTGATTGTTCTCGAGACTCGCGGAAGTCTGAGCGGCGAATTTTCTCCCTCCGACTCTCCAGCTTTCGACCCGCTTCGGATCTCCGTCTTTGTCTTGCTCTTTATCAGAACAGGTCAGAGCCGAAAGTTGCAGTTGGACCGAATTAAATTTGAGGTCGAGCGCAGAGGTGGATTGCGCCCCGAGATTCTCGCTCCCTTTTGCTCTGAGCATTATTTTCTCTCTCTCTCTCTCTTTTGTATCTTTCTCCAGTGGAAGCCACGCGGTTACCTCATCGCCCTATTCCTCGTCGATAGTTTTCCAGGATACACTTGTTTCGTTCGAATTATTCGTTTTTTTTTCCTTTTTCCAACTTCTTCGTTATCGCTCCGCGATCGAGCTGTATTCAAGAAAGCTAATTACACGAGATTGTGATGAGAAACCTTTTAATACCGCACTTGATAATTTAAAACAGATAATTTGCTGAAAAGATCGAATAACTTTCTTTTTTTTCATCCCTCGTTTTTTAGACTTCGCCTTTCTTTCTTTCCTTTCGCGGGAAATTTATTAACCAAGAGGACAGAGAGGAGAAAATTGAATAATCCATTCCTTAATTAAATTTAAAGTCTAGCAGAGAAACTTTTACTTTTACAGGACTCAATCCCCAGCAGGATAATAAGGAAAATTAATATCTTTTTACTCCGGAAAAGAATTCAGTGATCATTTCGTAATCATATTAACGTCCACTGCGAGGCATATTAATATCAAATTTTTTTCCTTTCATCGTAACTTTAACATTTCCATTTCAGAATATTTTTATTCGTTGCTATCAATAATAATTGTTATTGATAAAATTATAATTTTACGAGCATCTCGTCTGATTTTATTTTCTTTTTTAACAAACTGTTTGATAATTTTTTCAAATATATTAAGGATGTTGACCCCTTACCTCAAAAAAGAGAGATTTTGATGAAAGTTTGCATAAACGTAGATAAAGGCTCTAAAAAGCCCCTTGCCAAATTTGGTGAACTTTAGGAGGACGGTTTCGAAGATATTTAAAAAAGAAGTTAACACGTATTCTTATGGCAGTTGTACCTTTTCCGATGAAAAAACCTACAAATTTGCATTTTTCACATGCTTCAAAATGAGGAATTTTAATAAAAATTGGAGGTACTATTCTTGAACTATATACTCAAGTCCTCACCAAATTCCAAAGAGATTAGGAGCGTAGTTTTTCCAAAATTTAATGTTAAAGTATGAAAAAATAGCGAGTTCTACGAGTGAGACCGAAAAGTCTAACCTGACCATTATACATATATCTATATATGAGTACCAATATATATAAAAACAGCAATAACCAAAAATCTCTTATATACTTTTATCCTACTTTTAATATAAGACATCGAAAAAAAGTTCATTTTTCTTTCTAATCAGTTTCATCAGTATTTTTTTCATGTTTTTTCAGCATTATATTTTTTTTTCTAAAAGTTTGGCAGCAGACGGACAAAAGTTAGTGACGCGACATGATAAATACGTTTTTTTAATAATGTATTATATATTCTTTAAATGCAAAGCATTTATTTGTTGATAGTAAACATTTTCAAATGTCACTAACTTTAGGAACAGATTGTATGGGGGCAACATCCTTAAATGTGATTTATATCAAAATAAATAAAAAAATTCATTTTCATATTATAAGAAAAATAATTTTTGTTAATGAGATCTAAAAAAATATTTCTCGCAATGCGCAGGAATTGATCCCAGTCTAGGACAAGGGAAATCAGAAGTTGGGCGTAAGGACACCTTTGCCGCTCCGTCTTTCTCTCGATTTCTTCGTCCCTCTCTCACTTTGGAGTACTCCCATGCTATCTGCACACTCGATTATTCCCATCGGAAAGGCATATTCGGCTGCGACAAATGCTCAATTCGAAGCGAACGAGAGACGAAGGGGAAATGACGCCGGTGTGCAGCTGCCTCTCTATTGCTGCAACTCCGGCAACGATCGAAGTCCTCGCCGGAAGTTCAATTGTTAATGCTCTCCGCTGCCAGGTACATTGAAGGAGGTTTTGCGGTTCGTACGGTAATTGCTAGCTCGCAATGAAAACGGCTCGAGATTATTGTACACATACGGGGAGAGCTACACGTGTATACGTGCGCTTAATGCTAAACGCGAATATAACCGACCGTTGGGGACCGAGGGAGTTCCACTGGCCAAATTTTCAAATATCTATACGTGCTTGTCAAACAAACGCGATTAAAGGGCTATTCTGCACTTCAGATATTGACTTTGTACGGTTGTTGCGTGATTTCGTTTTTTTCAAACTCAAAAAATTTTATCGAGCACGTGAAACGAGTTCCTCGATGATTCATTGAAAATTCTTTTCTTCCTGTTCGGAGGCTACAAAGTGACGGATGTCAAAAATTTTATGAGACTCGAAAAAACGACTTGAATCTGGAAAATTTGAAATTAGGAGACAAAATTCACAAAAATGTGAGTTTTGTGTGATTTATAATTTTGTATTAAATTTTTTTTTATCATTTTTTATTTTGTGAAATTAAATTTTATCGAGCACGTGAAACGAGTTCCTCGATGATTCATTGAAAATTCTTTTCTTCCCGCTCGGAGGCTACAAAGTGACGGATGTCAAAAATTTTGAGACTCGAAAAAACGACTTTAATCTGGAAAATTTGAAATTAGGAGACAAAATTCACAAACATGTGAATTTTGTGTGATTTATAATTTTGTATTAAATTTTTTTTATCATTTTTTATTTTATTAAATTAAATTTTATCGAGCACGTGAAACGAGTTTCTCGATGATTCATTGAAAATTCTTTTCTTCCCGCTCGGGAGCTACAAAGTGACGGATGTTAAAAATTTTATGAGACTCGAAAAACGACTTGAATCTGGAAAACTTGAAATTAGGATACAAAATTCACAAAAATTTGAATTTTGTATGATTTATAATTTTGTATTAAATTTTTTTAATATTAATTTGGTAAAATGACAGGTGGACAAAATTTCACGAAGCGAATTCAAAGAATTATTTTTCCAATTTAATTTTTTTAGATTATCAATTTTTCAGATCACATTAACTGCGAGTCCCTCAAACGACGATTCCTCTTTCCTCTCCACTCGAAGGATAAAAAATGAACAGGCATTAGTCAAATTTTACGAGACTCGAAGAAAAACAACTCGAAACCGGAAAACTCGAAAAAACGAGACAAGAATCAAAAAAAATATATCAAGAAAAAATAAACAGAAGACAGAGATCCAGTCTTGAAAAATCTCTGATTAACGTGAAATCCGGTTGAGGAATTTTCGTAAATATCGTAGAGAGAATTCCAACGGGTTTTAGTGTTCGCCAGGGGTCGCCACGTATCGGTAGTTCTTACCGATTCCACGGGAATTTCTCTCTAGGGGTGTGACACACGTCTTTCTTCTCTTCCTTTTTTACAATACAAACACACAGCTGCTCTCTCCTCTCCGAGCGACATAATAAAACGCTATAAAGAAGCTCCCCGGACCGCATAGAGGGCGCGTATATGCGCGTGCTGTGACGCGCCTACCGAGGATACAGAAAAAAAAGGAGAAAAGGAAAAAAATCACGCACACTCACGTAAATCGGTAGAGCAAGATTAATGGAGTACTTATACGAAGAATACGAGTATTTCCCTCCTCGCGAGCGAGAATGTCAAGTTCAATGGTAATCCGTTGGAAAAAACGCTACAGAGACATCGAGTCAACGAGGAGACGGGAAAACTTTTTTCCTCGGATTAGCAGGAAAAGTAAAAATGAACATTCTAAGATTTTTATCCCAGAGAGAATCTCCTCGACGTTTTTATCTCTCTCGCGTTTTTTTTCTAATGATTAAACATCTAAATTTACCAAATGTGTGTCAAGATTAACAAGTTTATTCTTAAAATATTTCCAATTATTTTTATTTTATCGATGTCCCTGAATCATTTTTTCGGTAGACTTTTGAGGATCCTCGACAAATTCACTCGAATTTTATTTATTTTACGAGATTTTACGATCGTCGTTTTTTTCCGGATTTTACAGCGTCCGGAGATAATTAATAATTCGGGTGTGAAAAATATTCGAAATCGAAGAAATTCTCGATTTAACGAGAATAACATTTTTCTCAAGGAGGGAAAAAAAGGAATAACAAACAGACGTTTCGCGTGACAATGTACACGTTATAACTCTATCGTTTTATACGCGATACATAAAATATATCTCATAGCTGTCACATTAAAAGAAAAAGAAGGCAGGAAAAATAATCCGCCCTAACAAACTGGAATATAAAACACGCCCCTCGGCGAGAGAGAGAACGAGAAAAAAAGAGGAAAGAAAACGGCTTTCGGATCGTTAGGGCGTAATTTATTTGTAAACTAGTTAGCTATATATCGGATTCTCCGAGTCTTCATACTCCTTGTGCAGTAGATCGTGTATAATACCGTGCACCGTCTTGAAGAATAAAAAAAAAACGAAAAAAAAAAATAGAGAACGAGGCGACGCGCCGGTAGAGGCCGCACCCTTGCTCCGAATAACCAACCCCCTTGGATTATTATTTATTATCTAACGCGACGTATTTACGACTATTCTCATCAGAGACGAATTCAGAAACGATTTTTTTCGAAACTTTTCACCCGACGAAAATTTTCCCCCTGAAACTTTTTTATCATTTTCGATTTTATTCTCGTATATGAAATCGTTCTCAGCCTCTCGAACGATTTATGGACTCTTTTCACCTCAATCGCCAATTATCGCGGATTTAAAACGTCAGAGATAAAAAGTAGGAACTCTCGCTCCCATTCTTTTGTAAATTAATTCGCGGAAACGTTGCGCTGGGAGAGTCGTGACTGTGTCTCGTAGGCCCGAAATCCGCATGACGGGGAACGTAAAAAACTACGAAGACACGTGAAATGTAAAATATATACGAGTGGCCTCGGTCTCGAAAGAGGAGCAGTCAGGAGTGTGTCGCTCCGTTGAAAGAGAGCGAAAACGTTTTCGCGCTAACAAAGCGTCGAGCAAAGGGAAGAGACCGCAAAAAAATTAGAAAGAAGAGGATGAGCAAAAAAGTGAGCGAGAGAGGAGGAAGGACACGTGCTAGACGGGAGTTTTTCTCTTTCAGCGAGTGAGCAGGATCGAAAAAGCCCCGAACAACATCGGTAGACTTATTTATTGTGTAATTTAGCTTCTCCGCTAACATTCCTCGTATCCTTTCTCCCCTGGAACAGTCACTGATATACGACCACCCGAATATCTACCTGCTGACTTTTGAGGTCGATTTTCCATCCTCGTCCGTTCCACGCGAAAGGTCCAGCCGGATCCTTCGACTCGTGTATACATCCTGTTGGCATGCGATGCAACATTCAAACGTGTTCATTTCCTTTTTTTTCCCTACCGAGAGACCTTTTTTCCCTGGTCCGATCGTTACTGTTTCTCAATTTTTCCCCAATCGGCCAGATAATTTCTACGATAAAACGGAATCGTCGATTTAATTGCCGGGCTTCGTGTCTTCCCTTCATTTTCGGGATTCCGAGCTCCTGAACGTTTTAATCGGTGGTCATTTCGTTCTTTTAGCTGTACGTGATGGATAATGCATTTTTGATTTACAATCGTCAGCGAAAATATTTTGAGACGGAACTTTTTCCTCACTCGCCTGAAAACGGTGTGCGAGGCTCTTTGGCAACTTTATTCATTATAATTTGACGAATGTTGGGCGCCAGTTGACCTACAGTCAACGATATATGTTATTCGATAATTATTATTTTGTTTTACTGGGATTTAGAGCAGGAGAGGGCAGGTTCAGCCAAACAGGCCAGATTTTCTATGCCACACAATTAAATAAATTTGTCACTTACATCTTTATTTCTTTGTTCGCTTCTTTAGTCCCTTCTGTGGCCTTTGACGATAGAAGATTTTATTTAATTTTATTTTATTTAAGTTAGTTCGATGACGGCTACGTGAGTCTTTGAGTGTCTAGCAACTAAATGAAATAGCTTAATCTAAAACCAGCCTTAAAATTAGTGAGTCTTTGAGTGTCTAGCAACTAAATGAAATAGCTTAATCTAAAACCAGCCTTAAAATTACTCATTTATCAATTCTAAAATCACAATTCAACAAAACTTTTATTTCAGGTTTTAAATAAAAAAATTCACTTTTTGATAGTTTTGACGAATTGTGCGTAACAGAAGTGAGGTTAGATTTACCCCTTAACTCGTCATTCATCACACATTTTTAATGTTTTATAATGTTTTTTGACGGTTGCGATATTTCGTTCACATATTTATATACGTATTCAGAAGATGAATAAGAATCTGATGATCGTTTTTGGATTTCAAATCTTGGAAAACTGTGAATGGAGAAAACGCAATTTTCAAAAATTAATATCTCTGAAACCAGACGGTAAATTACGTCCAAATTTTGCACAATAACGTTTCATCTATTTATTATTTATTGTTTCTCAAATTTTTGTACTTTAATCTTGGAATAGCATTTGTCATCGAACTACCTTAACCAAATATTTTCTTTGACACTAATTATGTTATTTTACAATATTTGCGACTTATGGCTTACACGATCAGACGAGGACTCTTTGACGGGAATCTCGCCTACGAACTCTCCTAAACTGAGTCCGAGGAGTGGGGGAAAGAGCGTGAGAGAATAGTCTAAGTCGCCTGATTTTTGGCGACATCTCTCGCTCATTAATTTTGACACATTTATATCGACTCGATCTTTCGATCTCGTCGAGTGTCGATAAATTTCCTGTCTCAATATTGATTTCGAAGAAATTTCGAAAAAACAAAATTCCGAATCTTTTTTGGAGAACGAAATGTCGATTGCGACTGTGAAACCGATTAAAATTTTATTAGAGCGGAAAAATCATTATTCAGCATCGGGAACAGAGAAAAATTATAAATTTATCAGGATATTGCGATATCAGCTTTATCGGGAATTCGAAACAAATCGTTTGAAGCGGGTCAAACCCCTCGATTTGCTTTATGTACCCAAATATCTGTATCTGTAACTGGAATGTAATTAATTGAATTATTAAATCACTAATCGATAGAACCGATACACGTCGGCACTTCGCTCTAAATTTAACGAATCGCAGAGTGATTTCGGTACCTGCGAAGTCTCTTATTAAAAAAAATTACAGTACACCCGAGAGTGAGAATTTGAGAGAATGAACGTTTAATTGACCGAATCGATTTCTTGATTGGTACCGACCGATTTAATTCTCTCTCTCGATCATTTCGATGGTGCAAGTCTTTGGCGCCGAAATTACTTGAAAAAGAGTGATAGAAACGAAGCCCGAGCGATATATCAGCGAAAAAAAGGAATCGCGCGGGAGGCGAAAAACGACATCAAAGCGAAAAGATAGGAGAAAAAACGTTGAGCAAAAACGGGCAATCCTTCACGACGGAATATACTCAACGTCATTTCGCATTTATCACGTAGCCAAGTAACGAAACATTAGTACGGTTAATTAAACAAACTTTTCGAGGTTCTTTCGCGCCCACCTCCCATTCCTTTGTCGCCATTCTCATTTTTTTTTTCCTGTCCTCATCGCTCTCGCTCCCTCTGCGCTTTCTTCGACGCAGTGAATAAAACGCGCCGCTGGCTTTTTTCCCTCTCTCGTTCGCTCCTCATTCGCTCGCACATAATTACGTCGCTTTTCATCCGAGTCAAGAAGCTCCGGAAGTTGTGGAAAATGTTTGAAACGGGCTGAAAAACGCATGGGAAAAATTGAGAATTAAAATATCGTTGCGCAAAAGGAGACGGAAAGCGAGACGGAAAATCAGGACGAGGAATATGAAAAGTTCACGTACACTGAGTGTCCTGAAATTAGAAAATAAAAACAAAATTTTCCCAACTTTTTCGATTTTTTTATGTCGGAAATGCGATCTCGAATAAAAATTCCTGCATTTCGAGGACGTTGCTGATCAACTGAATTCATAGAAAATAAAAACAAAATTTTTCCAACATTCAATTTTTTATATCAGAAATGCGATCTCGAATAAAAATTCCTGCATTTCGTGGACGTTGCTGATCAACTCGATTCATCGTAGACTTATAATTTTTTCGGAAAATCAGGACGAGGAATATAAAAGGTTCACGTACACTGTGTCCAGAAATTAGAAATTAAAAACAAAATTTTCCCAACATTCAATTTTTTATAGAAAATCAGAAATGCGATCTCGAATAAAAATTCCTGCATTTCGTTTGCTGATCATTGTAGACTCATTGTATTCATTGTAGACTCATCATTTGCTCATCGTTTGCTGATCATTGTAGACTCATTGGATTCATTGTAGACTCATCATTTTTTCGGAAAATCAGGACGAGGAAGAAAATAAAAACAAAATTTTTCCAACATTCAATTTTTTATATCAGAAATGCGATCTCGAATAAAAATTCCTGCATTTCGTGGACGTTGCTGATCAACTGGATTCATCGTAGACTCATCATTTTCCGGAAAATCAGGACGAGGAATATGAAAAGTTCACGTACACTGTGTCCAGGAATTAGAAATGAAAAACAAAATTTTTCCAACTTTTTCGATTTTTTTATGTAAGAAATGCGATCTCGAATAAAAATTCCTGCATTTCGTGGACGTTGCTGATCAACTGGATGCATCGTAGACTCATAAATTTTGCGATAAAAAGATTCTAAACTAATTTTTTACACAAATTTGTATGAAAAATATAATTTTTTCGGTCTTATTTTCAATTTTTTGGGTATCGAGTAAAAAACTTCTCGATAGGGACTCGTGAAGATTTTTCTCCGGATCTGACGCAAGGAAACACGTGTTCGACGACTCGAGAAAGAAAACATTAGATCCTGTGAGCATTTGCAGAAAAAAAAACGAAAAAAGAAGAGGGCAAAGTTGGAACGTGTGGCTTTTTTTAACGATCGTATTATGAGAGTTCTGCGTATATGTGTGTGAACGAAACTGAGGGAAAGACTGTTTCGAATTAGTCCTCCCGTTGTTACTAATGGGCTCGTTTGTTAATAAGAACTAATTTCATCGCAACGCGTCCCCTAAGCAATTCGTTCTTGTCTTTTCTCACGAATGTGCCGAAAAATTCGTTTCATAAATTCACCCGAATTTCCGTCATTTGTTTACTTCAAAGGATAATCAAAATAGACTTTCCAAGAAGAAACAAGATTAATGATTTTTGTTATTTTTCTACAATTTGTCAGCGTAATGTCTGTTACAATACATCAATTACAAAATTATTAAATTACAGAATAAAGAGAAATAATAAAAATTAATGTACCAATGCACCCGTAAGTAATTTTTCATAAATTCACTTGAATTTTCATAATTTACTTATTTCAAAGTATAATTAAAATAGCATTTTCCAAGAATAAATACAGATTTATGATTTTTTATATTTTTTTATAACTCGTCAACAGCTGAAACGTTGTTGACATTTCAATTGAAAATTTTTGAAATTGATGTGAAAATCAATAACTTCGCGAAAGAAAATTCACTTGAATTTCCATAATTTACTTATTTCAAAACATAATTAAAATAGAATTTTTTCAAGAATAAATACAGATTTATGATTTTTTATATTTTTTTATAACTTGTCAGCAGCTGAAACGTCGCTGACATTTCAATTGGACATTTTTTGAAATTGATGTGAAAATCAATAACTTCGCGAGATAAAATTTAATGAAGATCGAACTAAACTGAAATATAATTCTGATTAAAATGAGAGACAATGAAATTTTCCGTTGATGAATTATATAAAGTATGTCGAATAATTTAGTGATGACCGACATATCCGCAAGAGCTTTCTGATAATTGTTCATTTGTTTCCAATGAAGTATTTCGAGCATCGACGTTATATATAATACTTTTCATCCGTTTCGAGAGGAAACGATATCGAGATTCTCGATGGAATATACCATACGAAACGTCATCACAGGTACAGTGGAAGCCTCGTAGCAATCTCAAGAGGATATAATCCAACACGTGATTACCTTGCGTTAATTATTGAACGACTTCAAACTC
Organism: Cremastinae sp. B BG-2022a; assembly: GCA_030522605.1. NCBI lineage: Eukaryota > Metazoa > Arthropoda > Insecta > Hymenoptera > Ichneumonidae > Cremastinae sp. B BG-2022a. Next base: position 1,417 of record JAPYYX010004066.1, on the reverse strand, counting down.
CACCGTGTGCATCAACGTACTCGAAGTGATTGATTGAATGTTCACCTCCGACGCAAAAGACGTGGATGCAGTTTCATTAATCGATTTTTTATAAAATTTCCACCATGAGACTCAGAAATTGTTAAAATATGAAGAATTGAATCGAAATCTCACAACCTAAATTGAAAAATTAAAATATTATTTAGTGTAGTAAATTTTAATTCTGAATTTGAAATTTTTTTAATGAAATTTGAAAATAAAATTGATGTTAAAAAATGTTGACAATCTTTTCAAAGTGAACAAATAGTTTGTCGAATATTTCGATGAATTCCATTATTACCACGTTTTTATTTTTTCTATAAATCTTGAAAAAATAAAAAATTTTGTATATAAAATTATTCGATTTTTTATAAAATTTCCACCATGAGACTCAGAAATTGTTAATATGAAGAATTAAATCGAAATCTCACAACCTAAAAATTGAAAGATTAAAATATTATTTAGTGTAGTAAATTTTTAATTCTGAATATGAAATTAAAAAAAAAATTGATGTAAAAAAATTTTGACAATCTTGTCAAAGTGAACAAATATCGAATATTTCAATGAATTCCATTATTACCACGTTTTTATTTTAAATCTATAAATCTTGAAAAAATAAAAATTTTCGTATATAAAATTATTTTACGGACGTTTTCGTAATGAAGATTTTTATGTGCGTATTTTGTTATTGCTCTTCTCGTGCCTCGCAGCAACAAAAGATTGAAAATATAAAATTATATAGTGGAAAGCATTTCGTGTCTTTTTGCTATTGTTTCGTTTATTCTTGTTTTCTGAAACACATGGCAAACGAGCCTTGATATTCGAGCGCGCGTTTTTTTCCCCCGGCATTCCGTGAAAACTGATTGATTACCATCGCGGCAACGTGCCATTCGAGACGAGAATCTCGAACACACTTGCGTCGCTTCGAACATGGCAAACGACGACTACCGTGACGTCGAGTGCGCGAGAGTGCCATCAATGCACTTCATATCCGAACATACGAGCCGGCTGTTCCGTACGACGGCATGCACGCATTTTTTACACGCAATCGCGAAGATAAAAATTTCCCAACGATGTTCCCTCAACTTCAATAACTCCGAAGATCCGCGCTTCGAATACACGAAATCAAAATTGAAATATTTTTTCGTATCTTTGACGAAATATTTTAAATAAAATAATAAAATAAAAACAAAATACGAAAAGAACTTTTCTTGTGAATAAAAGAAATTCAGAACATACAAAAAATGTTATACACTAAAAATTTAATGAATAAAATAAAATACAATAAATAAATTTTAACTTAGGGGAGGGGGGGCAAAATGGGGTACTTAAGAAAAATTTCCGATTCCAAGGGTTTAAATATGCTGAATTTTTTGTTTTTTAATCACAATTGAAGGAA
>JAPYYX010004064.1:0-10050 GCA_030522605.1 Cremastinae sp. B BG-2022a | reverse complement strand
TGCGGATTGGAACGTTCCCACCCAGAGTTCCATGCCATTACCCAAATCAACTATACGTCCTTTTGGTGGTCTAAAGTATGAACGTCCAACCTGTATCAATGCAATTGTCAAAAGTCTAATTATTATTGAATCACTCACTGACTACGTTCGTTTATCCTTTATCAAACAACGAATTTTTAAATGGAAAATTGTAATATTTTATTTCATCGGCAGTTTCATTGAAAGTTTCTTATTATTACCGAAACAGCTCCGCGGCGAAGTGCAGCAGCACCGAGAACGACGTTCAACGCTTGCATAGCGGTCGCTGCATTCTCGTTGTCAACGAAACCCGGAGCAACCGAACGTAACACGGATAAATCAACATCTCGTGCTTTCGTTATAGTAACTGTGTATGAAACAACACGTTGTCGTTCTTCATTTAGAACTTGGACTTCTGTGCTCAACTGTGGAAAAATGTCATTGCGTTTTAAAATCACAATTCGATCGACGTTTTATTTTTAGTTCGGTGGATTTTAGTTTAATTTACGTACGGAGTGTCCGAATGGTAATGTCGAAGCTGCGTAGAGATTACAACGACCATCAAAGACTGGAAAACGATCCGGATATTCTTGCATTCTCACGGCTTCGAGCACACGTCGAAACATAAATCTCGGCTTTTCCGGATCGAATTTGACATCGTAATGTACTACTGAACTTTTAAAATTTTTGCCAAAAACCAGTGGGATAACGTTTGCTAGAACAGTTATATTTCTTCCAACCGTCCCGGCCTTTCCGGGGTTTTTGCGTTTTGGTATTTGATTTATGTATGATATTTGCTGAGCCGTCGTTAATTGTACTTTAACTGGTGATCTCGTGGTGACCTGCACAGCATTGAGAACAAAAATTAAGAAAATTTAACGATAAATTTTTGTCATTATAAATTTGTTAAAAATGTTGTGAATCGTAAAAAGTATTTCAAATTTTGAAAAAGTAATAAAAATACAGAATGGAAACGAACTTTGCCAGGAGCTTTTTCGCTCGAGTCGCCACTCTTTACAGATGTCACACTGCCCGCTCGCGATGGTGGTAAGGACACTTGTGCCGACTGCTAAGATTAAAAACCAGACACGTAGATCTCAATTATAAATCACGTTTAACAAGTGAGGTGTTCATAGATAAACTGAAACTTTGATAAAAACTCACCTGCGATTTTTTACCACCACTTTGGGAGCCATCTCCGCCTGCTCTCTGTTGTTGTTTCGCAGGAGGTGGATCCGGCATCCCAGGTATTCGCCGTGGCGCATCGGAAAGATTAAGCTGGCCAAGTCCTTCGGAGACTTGAGAACTAGAAGCAGCACGTTGAGGTTGTTGTTGCTGTTGTTGTGGGCGCGGCCACTGCTGCTGCTGTTGTTGTGGCTGTTGCTGTGGTCGCGGCCACTGTTGCTGCTGCTGCTGTTGTTGTGGCTGTTGCTGTGGTCGCGGCCACTGTTGCTGCTGCTGCTGTGGTGGCTGTTGCTGTTGTTGTGGGCGTGGCCACTGCTGCTGCTGTTGTTGTTGTGGCTGTTGCTGTGGTCGCGGCCACTGCTGCTGCTGTTGTGGGCGCGGCCCTCGTTGCTGCTGTTGTTGTGGTCGTGGCCACTGCTGCTGCTGTTGTTGTTGCTGTGGTCGCGGCCCTTGCTGCTGTGGGCGTGGCCCTTGTTGCTGTTGGTGCTGTGGGCGTGGCCCTTGTTGCTGCTGTTGTGGTCGCGGACCTTGCTGCTGTTGTTGCTGTGGGCGCGGCCCTTGGTGCTGCTGTTGTGGTCGCGACCCTTGCTGCTGCTGCTGCTGTTGTGGTCGCGACCCTTGCTGCTGCTGTTGTTGCTCAGGGCGTGGCCCTTGATGCTGTTGTTGTGGTGGCGGCCCTTGTTGCTGCTGCTGTTGTTGCTGTGCAGGTTGCGGTTGCGGCTGTGGACATTCTTGAGTCGAACTAGACGCCTGTGGGTTTTCTCCCGAACCACTCTTCTTCTTGCCTAGGAATTATTAGTATGAAATTAAAGCCTTGCTCCCCTTTTGCGTGGGAGTTTTTTAATTCTTTTTTGTCTTTTCCAAATGTAGATTTCATTAATAATATGTTTTTAATAATTAATAAAAGATTCCAATAAATATATATAAAATGTACTTGGCATTAAATAAACATTAAAAATGAAAATAACATTAAAAATAAAATAATTAAAAAATAAACATTCTTTGTGGATGTTTGATAAAATCCAATACTTTCAATTTTTCTCTGTATTCCTCAAAACAGGAAAATCAACGGATGCACATATCACAATGAATCGATTAATGAAATTATTTGGGGGCCAGAATGAGTTAAAATCAGGTATTATTACCATATGCAACAAAAGTTGCCATTTCATTCTAGATGTTCAACATGAAAGTAATACAGAGTGAATTGATAGTTTCCTTTGAAAAATAATTAATGATCACAAAGAATTTCACAAAAAACCAAAGTCTTATGTTTTAAATAGAAATCAATGTAAAACTTTACATCAATAAATTATCCATATATTTATCGTCATCACTGTTTCTTTCCAGGAAAATTGATAAAGATATTGCAAAAACATAAGATGTGAAATTTTTATCCATTACAGATTATAAAAAAATAAGTTTAGTTTGAATTTGAAATAACGCTATGGTGTAAAAAAAAATTAGTTTATTTACAGAATATTTATAGAATCCTGTGGGATGTAATTGATAATAATTTAGGTATAATTGAATAATAATGTTCAATGAGAATAAATTTGGAGACAAAATAAAAAAAATTGTAAACTATAACATTGCGTAAAATTTAAAAAAATATTCTAATTGAATGTTTATCAAGTTTTTTGGACATTGTTGAAAGTTTTATTGGAAACTTAGTAAAAAATAAAAAAAAATTTATATTTTCTTAATATAAAGATAAAGAATTGGAAGAAAATCATATCTGTTGAAAGTTTTTACATAACCTTGACAAGTAGTTAAAAGTATTTGTTATTTTTATTTACTGCGATTTTAAAATTTACATTATAATCTGTAGTTTCTATTTATGGAATATATTATTACTTTGTTCTGGCATTGCTGTATTTTGGTAAATTATTTGTCCTAAAAACAGAAATCTCAGAGAAATGTACCTTACTGAATTTACCAAGTGAGTGCAAGGTATACACGTGAGGCTTCATCGTTTCAACATTTTTGACTGTTATGAAAATTTAATATGATTTTTTTTTCAAGCTTAAAAATAGTTATATGTATTTTCGGTCAACAGTCGTGGACTAGTGGTTGACTGTAAATGAGACTGGACTTGAAGATTTCTCTTTGTCGATTTTGCCGATTCTCGAAACTCCATGCAACGAACACGACGCGATAAGTTTGGCGATTGTAAGGAGAAAGTGTCCTATGATGACTCATATTTAATTGTTATCAGTTTTCTGTTGTCATATTTGACCGTACCGAATAAATTCTTTTTGTTTCGTCTTTCATCTCATCGTGAGATCGAGAAAATAATAATAACATCGTAGCTAAATTCTCGAATTACCGTATACAGTTTTTTTTTAAGACGTAAAAGTATGTCTACGATTCAACAATTTTTCAAGGTAATTGCGGATCAAAGTTATCGCGACCAAAAAAATATTTTCTGTATTATCATGGAAAACCCATATGAAATTTATAAGACTGCTAAATTCAATAGCGATACAGTTTTTTGTAATGTGTCTAGTTAGATCTGGCTTGCAAGTTTGGAGCTTTCTAGAACGTTTTCCATAATTTCGGAATCGATGAAAAAGCCGTAAATCGTAGCGTAGTATGTAAACATATTTTACATCGTATACACGGTTTGATTAGAATTGTGAACTTTTAATGAACAACGAAAGATTCTTGGGCACATTTTAATAATATAACTTGAATAACTTTTCAATAATGTATCTTACCTTTCTTTCCCATTGTGTATAGTTTTCACAGAATCAGTTCTTGCAAATCAAAATGTCGTCTTCAATTGAACGGTTGTAATTCTTTACTTCATTCCAATCCTTTCGAAAGGTAAATAATATTCGCGTATTTGTATATTCGACTCCGATAAAGACTGTATACTTATTTGAGATTTCTTTATTACAGAATTGTTATAAATGCAAGCCGGTGAAATTTCTGCAATGATGCAACTTCTTGAAAATTTACGTCGTAATAACCACGAAAGAATGCTCCTGTATTCTTCTCCAAATGGAAAATAGAACATAGAACTGAAAAACGAATCACGAAATGAGAACGTCGTGTGTGTTTGTGTCTCGAAAGAGTGGGGTAAAGTGGTTTGTTTACGTTGGTAAAACAGTTATCCAATAAAAAATGTCCTAGAACAAGGTATCAGCGACATCTCGTGAAAATTATGCAATACTGAACTTTCGGAGAACTTTTTCATGTGGCTAGTTATCCCTTCTACAAACGGTTATAAGAACATAGCCTCGCTCGTTTTCCGTAATAATTCTTTCCGGTACAAGTCGTCGAGGCGGTCTGTTGCGTCGATAGGCGTCCTTCTTGCCGCGGTATCATGACGTGAGTATTAAAAATCTAAAATCCTAAAAAACATCGTAAAATCAATCAACATTTAAACAGTGAAAAATAAAAATTACATAATCGAGGATCATTTTTTAAACAATATTTTTTTGATTTGGGTTATATTCACATTTTTGCTGAACATAACCTACATTTACCACCGTTCGGAGAGTCAAACAGATTATAGCAGATTTTCAATTGTTGCGACCTTTTCTTGTGATTCGACTTTGCTTGTGTCGTCGGGAAAAAATTGATACGAATGATAATAAATTTCGAGCGACTTTTCGATGCGAAATAATTATTATTTGATCCAGGTCCAAAGTGTCGCGTGACACTCTCTACGAGTGCGTGAATGGATGCATCCAGAATTCACAAGACAAGAAGAGGAAGTTTTTGGAGACCGTCGAACTCCAAATTGGACTGAAAAATTATGACCCGCAGAAGGACAAACGTTTCTCTGGCACCGTCAAGTATGTTTTTACCTGATATTGAGAGTTCTTTTCGGCTCTTCTATAAACTTTGTAAAGGCAATGTCTAAGTGGTTCAATCGATAAAAATCCTACCACACACTTTTCTCTGGAGATTTTATTTTTCAAAGAAAAAAAATTCTCGTTGCTTCCCTTTCTTTGGAGAATGATATGACTTTCTTGTTCTTTCTAAGATATTCAGAACTTCTTAGAAAATAACATGTCCATTCGGTATCTGTCTCTCTTGTACTTGTATCGGTTAAATATCACCTGAGGACGCCAAGTATTTATTGTATCCGAAAAGATCGTCTCATGATAAATCAGGGAGCTGAGCTTCACTCGGCGGACCTTCACCCAAGGTCTTAAAATTATTGGGGAGGTATTATTACCGTTAAAAAAAATTTAGGATCACTCGCAGTGATCCTGCCGGTAAGTTTACTTGGTACTGCGCAGTGGAAGATTAATTTCAGAGATATATGAGCCATAATTTACTTGGCTTTAGTAACTTTTTGAGTTTGTAAAGTTTTGACTATATTTTTCTTAATTTTGTAGTTTATTATACACCAAAAGTAATTTTTCATTGAAAAACATTTTGAAAATGATTTGAACAATTCTCGATCACAGGAATAAAAATAATTTTCATTATTGTTCGAAATGGTTATCTTTTGTATGTAAAACTGAAACTCCGTTTTGAATTCCTTTCCATGAGGATAAAAATTGAATTTCATGATGCAGAGTCTTATAAGTTCTAAATCATTGACAAAATTGCATTTGCATGTGGCATCAAAATTTCCCATGCATTTAAGAATAGAATAACAGATATTCAGTTATTTTTTTACTTTCAATGTTTACGTCAAATAATAACCATACACCCCTGAAGAAAATGTTATAACTAGAACTCTATGATGGTACATTAAGCATGTATTATCTGATTAATTAATGCTGCAAAAATTAAATCACTGAGAGTTGAACTACCAATGATCTATAATACAGCGTGTTTACATTCACTTTAATACTTACGATTGAAAATTTATTTAATGTCAGGCTGAAGAATATTCCAAGACCAAAAATGCAAGTCTGCATTTTGGGAGATCAGCAACACTGTGACGAAGCCAAGGCTAACAACGTCCCATTCATGGATGCTGAAGCCCTCAAAAAATTGAACAAGAACAAAAAACTTGTCAAGAAATTGGGTAAGATTTTTAAACTTTGTTTATCAAATTTTAAAACTTTCATTTCACGATTAAGAATTGAAATAAAATTATGATATATCTAGAACATGTAGTTAATTCCACAAAATACTTGTCCAAATAATTTATAAAATTAAGAGTTGAATTTCTTAGAATATGTTTCAATATTAGAAAACAATACTCGTTTCCGATTCCTTAACAATTTTCACATATGAGTGGTTTTGATTTTTTTTTTTTGTACAATGAAAACTTTTATGTACAAAAATTTCATGTACAATGAAAACTTTTAAAAAAATGGAAACTGGAGTAATATCGTTAATTACGAGTGTATATTCCTTTATTGTTGAATTTCCAACTTATTAAGATGATGTTTAAGTCCTATGAGTGCGAGAGAGACAAATGCATGATAAATTCACATTTATTTTCGATATTATGGAGAAAATAGTACTCTTTTTTGCCGACACGTTGCTTTTAACGAAGAAAAAAGTGCAGCGAGATTTTTATTAACCGAATCACTTAAACTTTAAGTGAAATCAATTGCAATCAATCAAATGTGTATTCAAGATTTTCAAGTAAAAATTATGATACCAGGCAATTGAAAAATCTTTGAATGCGGCAAAAGGTTGCTTCCTAAAAGCACCTACATTGTTTTCATTTGGCATTGGAGGTCGTAATTGGAAGTAGACTAAATCAGCACTGGGTGTGGACATGGCGTATAAATAATCATGTACTTCAATCTGTGTTGAAACAATAATAATGTCGATAGCATGCAAATTTTTAAGTAACTGACACAAAAGACATAAAAATGTTATTTTTATTTTTAATAAATAGCCAAGAAGTACGATGCCTTCCTCGCCAGTGAGTCTCTTATCAAGCAGATTCCACGTCTTCTTGGACCTGGTCTCAACAAGGCCGGTAAATTCCCTGGTCTTTTGTCTCATCAAGAATCGATGATTGGCAAGATTGACGAAGTCAAGGCGACCATCAAATTCCAGATGAAGAAGGTAAAAAAAAACATTAAAAAATATTTCTACATTAAAAGAACAATCTTCGATACACTTTTGTTAAAAGTTACTGCAAACGTTCATGAATATTCGAAACATCAGCAAATTTCTAAGGATAATTGAGACTCATTGTAATATTATGGAACAAGCTGAAAATATTTTAAACCGACGAAATCAAACTGCAAGATAATTTTATTCGTATTAGTAATCACAAAAAATTTTTAGTTTCATAATCAATTGCTTTTTTAATTTTACAGGTTCTTTGTCTGTCTGTGGCGGTCGGACACGTCGAGATGACACCGGACGAGTTGGTACAAAACGTACATCTCTCGATCAACTTCCTTGTTTCTCTTCTGAAGAAACACTGGCAAAACGTGCGATCCCTGCACATAAAATCATCCATGGGACCGCCCCAGAGGCTCTATTAAACGTACTTTCAACACAGTACTTTTAACGAGTTTTGAAAACATTGAAAAAATAAATTTCAAAAACATCGAAAAATTAAAAATTAGTATTTATTTTTGGATCTCCCATCTCTGCAGTTTATCCAACACAATCACAAATTGATAAATCTCTTTCATTATCAAAAAAAGACGAATATTGATCCGTGAAAAAAATACAATTTTTCCTTTGGAAAAAAGATATTTAGGATACAGCCCTTTTTACCATGTTCCTCGTTTTTCTTCTTTCTCTAGATTTCTCAGTCTCTATTTTTCTCGTCCACTATCTCGGACCTCGCGTGAGAAAATTTGCGGAGGTTGTCAGAGCTATAATATCCTACTTTGAAAATCCTGAGATACGAAGCTTCTTCGACCGCACTGCAATAGTTTCTGAAATAAGTAACTGCAAAGTTGTTTTATGTAAAAAAAATTTCAGAATCGTTAAATTTCGAACCGGGATCCGAGATTGAAAATGGGCTGGAGTGTATTTTATCCAGTGTGACTGTTAGGGATTAGGGTGGTTCGGATGAAACGACGAGCAATTATTTCCATAGTACAGTACCATATAAATAAAAAATTAATTTTACAAAAAACAAAATTATTTATTATGAATAGTAAATTTGAAAATAATTTTATTATATTCAGTACTTACATACGTATATGTTTTTCATAGATTTTATAGCACAATAAGTGAAAATGAAGCAAAATTTTTCAGTCTTTTACTTGAGGTACTTTGGTGATTAGAGCATTTTTTCAAAATTTCTGTTATAAAATAAAATTCTATTTTCATAGTGAGAATTTTATTGAGTCTTCATCTCACAGTGTTGAAAGATTTATAAAAAAATTAATAAAATTAGTGATCTGTTTAGGAATCAGTCTTGTGCTCTTATTTTTTTTAAACTTTGTGTAAATCTTAGAATGTGACTAGTTTAACATCTCATTTGAAATAAATTCATGACTGATGAAAAAATTTTTTTTACATTAATATTTCATGAGAATAAGTAGGACACTCTTTCACAAAATTTGTTAGAAATGTGTACTCTCAATAGAAAAATTAATTATCGAGATAATATTCCATAATAAAAAAAAATGTATACGTTTTGCGAACAGAAAATGAAAGCCGTAGAAACTTTGAAGAATTAATGTCGATCATAAACTGATCATAAATATAGCTCAATGTCACGATTTAATTCTTTGAATCCACTATCATGTTAATGATTATAGAACTATCATAATTTTTTTAGTGATTATTGAGCTACCATTATGTAACACGTTATAGTAAAAAACAAACAACTTTACAACCAAACCTTTACGAAATTAACTATGATACTAATCTCAGATGATTCTATCTTCCCTTTATGAGATAATAAATGTTAAGGTGATGTTTAGGAATTCTATATCGTACAAACTCGAATTATGCTATTGTCTCTAAAAATAAACAATTCTTGAAGAAAAAAAGAACCACGTTGTCCTCTTTTCATCAAAGAGTGATATGATTCTCTTGTTTTTTCTCTGAAATATCGAAAATTGCTGAAAAAATAGCAAATCCATTTTGCATCTGTCCTTTTCGCACTCAGATGGATTGAACATTACTTTAAACAAAGAACATCGGATTCCCTAGGAGAATATTTGGTTGGATGGTCATTTTCGATGTTTGCTCTTCCTCCAGTTTGTCCAGGGAAATATTGGCCCTGAGAAAATGGTCACAATTATAATTTATCTCTGATCAACGTCTGTTTATTTTCAGTATTAATTTAACGCGTCTGATTTAGATTGTGTAGTTTGTTTTCAAAAATATACTCACTCATAAGTATGCGCTCGAGCTCGAAAAGCAGCAAGATGAGCATAATAGGTTGGCGTCGGATAACTCACGGATCGCGTGCAACGTGAAAACATATGGCAGAGGTAATAAGTCAATTGCTCTATTTCATCTTCAGTCATGTTACTATCGTCCCAGAGACATCGATACTTCGTAGGTCGAGCGGTACCCTAAGATTGAAAATATTAATTTTTTTGTATTATATAGTACACATTTTTTATTATATACTAACAATATTAGATTTTATAAATATATTTTCATATATAATACCAATATTTTTTCATAAATTGTGGAATAGTGGATATTTTAAATAATGTACAATTCATAAAAATGCTCATAAAAGAATTTCACTTATTTACCTGAATGCTGGCGTGAGAGACGAGATAGAAGTCTATGTGCGAGGGGTGAGTGATTTCCGTGTCCACTACAGTACCAGCTTGTACATTGTAGTTTTTGTCATCTGAATTTTTCCGATCAGTGGGAAATAGTCGAATGTGATGACGTTTCTGCACAACAAGGAAGGTAATCTTCGGTTCGTAGTTTTGGTTGATTTTTTTGCACGCATTACGTATAGCTTGAAGTTCGTAATGC
>JAPYYX010004061.1:0-20551 GCA_030522605.1 Cremastinae sp. B BG-2022a | reverse complement strand
AATACTTGAGGCTATGAAAAACGATACATTTCAAGAAAAAGTTTTAAAAAATGACAAATTTATGAGACTTCAAATTTTTCAAAATCGTTGGAGTTGACTGTCGACATTAAATTTTCAGCTCAAATTTTTTTATATTTCACCCTTTACATATCTAAAGAAATCCTGAAATTTGGAGAATGGTGTTTTTTGATTTTTCAAAAATATGAGTTTTTAAAAAATTTTACTTTTTATTTTTGGATTTATATTTGAAAAAATAAAAAACACTATTCTGAAAATTTCAATGTTTCTTTAGATGTGTGACAGGTGTATTACAAAAATATTTGAGCCCAAAATTTAATGTCGATAGTTCATTTCGATGACCTTGAAAAATAAAAAAATTTGTAAATTTGGCATATCTCAATTTTTTTTAAAATGTATTTTTTATGATAGCTCAAAATATTCCTTTTAAAGATTCTTTTTTGTAGCTACAATAGTTTCCGAGGTATCCAAAAAATAAATTTGAAAAATAGAAAAAACAGCAAAATTTTCAGTTTTAAACAATTTTTGAAATTTTTTTTTTTATTTCTCTCCCTTGGTAGAACTTTTTTTATGATGAAAGAAAACTTCCCAAGATTCATCCAAATCGGAAGAGTTCGATTCCAACCATTTGTCGAATTGATATGGAATTACCCATATTTGTCAATCCATGAATGTGAAATTTTAATATCATAATATTTTCAGAAACAACTGGCAAAGATTCGAGCCTTCTACGAATATTCTCTGGTTGCACTACATCCTGGACAAAATGATAACCGCAGTGAGATACAGGAGAAAAACTTCTAAAATTCACAACAATAGCATAACAAATCTGCAGATACTCAAAAACGAGATTCTGGATTACAAAAGTGCGATGGACTTCGTGACAAATTGCAAAGAGGCAAAGCGACTGCAGGCTAGTCGCTCGAGTACTTCGACACTGTCGTCAGCAACTCGATGATCAGTGACAGTCCAATAATTCGTTTGTTTACTCCGCAGTAATTCAGTTCTCAAATTATCCAATGTGCAAAAACGGATCATCGGATTTCTTGGAAATCGGGAGATAAAAGTCTGAACTATTCTCATTGTTGAACATTCCTTAGTATATTCCAGTTTTTTTCCAAAGTTTAATTAAAAAATAAAGAAATTCTATAAGTTTTTAACATTTTTTATGCTCATCAAGCTCAGAATACATTTTGCTTTTTTTTCTCTTGCTTTCTTAATTTAATATCTATGTTATTAATCGACCAGGTGTAGAGCACATGACCAAATGTGATTCACTCTGTAGGGCCTAACGTCCAGATGCTCTCGAGTCAAGACTTTTGACAATAGCATTCGATTTATAATCTAGACAATAATATCTATTAGCATGACATTAACTTTTTTTCATCGATGTAAAAATTGTCAATTGAAATTAATGTAAGGACTTTCATCGGTCATAAATGATGTAAATAAGTATCTTACTTTCGACGACTCGTGTCCTATGCAATTTCCGAATAATTTCAATCCGTTCAAGAGAGGCCTTTTCTTAATGGAATTTAGAATTTCGCTTATCCCAAAATCATCAATTCGATTGTACGAAATGTCTAAATCCTTTATTCTCGACAATGTTAAGCCTCGACTTAGAAAACTGACGACAAAAATGCGTTGGGGTGAAGTGATTAAGAAGTATTTTACCAAAGTATTTGTCAGAATATATATAAAATATATTTTTGAAAAATAGTGATTCAGATGAAAATTTGAATCAAAACATAAAATGTAAAAATACTTGAACGTGGGTAAAAAAGATTTTTAAAACTCGCCTTGCTCCGATCGTGGTTACGATGTTCCGAGCCAGAATAAGATTTGACAGAGCCGGTCTTTGGGCTAGCCAATTCGCAATCGATTCGACTCCATGATCTCCAATATTATTACCAGTCAAATCGAGCAAAATTAACGTTCTATTGTATTTTCCTTCTTCCAACATCGCTACGATATCGTGACAAGAAAATCCGTACTTTTGCAGATGTAAATCTTCCAAGTATGTGTTATTCTGTAAAAAATTGCTGAGAGCTTTTAATTTGAAAATGAACAAAAAATGAAAAATATTAAATTAATAAAATGGCGATGAAGTAAATACAAGAATATTATTTTAAATAATTTTTTTACAATAATTTTCTTTGTCAATTACTTTAAGCATGGAACCGATCAAACTCGAAAAATGAGCAGTGTCAAAAAAATATGAGCATGGTGGATTTGGACTGCTGATATCCAATTTTTTGAGATTAGAAATTCCAGAATCTTGATCCTGCCTCAGAACAGCGATAAAATATACTAAACTGGACATCATCTGATCAACGTTTGCGACGCCGAGTTCACGAAGATATTCATTATTTTGGAGCATTAGAGCAAGTTGCTTCGAACTCTGGAAATATTTATAAATTTAAAATTTGTACCAAAAAAGCAAGTTAATAGAAACGTGGTAAAAAGGAAAAATATTCCTCTTGTGACGGAAACGATGACTTTTTCATTTAATATTTTATTTCATTTTTTACTTCAACTCCAATTTTATTTTATTTTTACTTCAACTCCAATTTTATTCCCAGTCAAAATCAATATTCGGAGCTGCAGTCTATCTCGAGATTCGTACAAGTAATTGATTCCCTTGGATCTTATTTCATTGTGTTGCACGTTGAGATTTACGATTTTATTGTTGAGCTAATAAAAAATGTTTAATTTGTAAAAATTCTATGCTTTGGCTAGTATACGATCGAATTTTCATTTTCATTGATAAATTTTATTTTATCTTTACTGAGATATAATCGATCAAATCAATAAATCCATCGCAGTGAATCTCATTAAAACTTAAATCTAGATCATCAATTTCGGGATACTCTCGAAGAAAATTCAGCAAATCAGGAATGTCCGAATCGTCCAGACGTTTTCTGCAATTCATTAGGTTTTATCTTACTTAATTTTAATTTTGTTATTAGTTCTATATAAAAATCTTTGTCCTCTTATACGAATTAAAATTTTATCTTACAATTATTTTTAATTTTCTTTTAATATTCAAAGAGTAATTAATATTTGCAAATAAATAATTGTACGAACCCTCGTACTAGAAATATTAATCTGCCATTCAATGAGAGTTGGTTCGTGCCATTAGATTTCTTTTTAACCAAACTGGCGAATGAGAAACCGTTCGTCGATTCGTTGGGATTTTTGGATGAGTGTTCGACAGAGGTTTTGGACATATTTTCTTCAGAGTCTCGTGACATTTTTTCTCCATCGATTTTTGATGATTCTTCTTCAGAACTATATGACATCTCTTCTCCAGAAATTCGAGATCCTTTTTCTTCAGAAATCTCTGAAAGTTTTTCTCCAGATTGTGGAGAACGAAATTTTCCATATTCATCCTTTAGCTCGACAATTAAATTACAGTAAGGATCGACTGTGATTTTATAAGAATTCTTTTCCTGGCTTGGATTTCTCTTCGTCTCTTCCATAAAATGGCTGGTAACACTGCAGCTTCACAGACTCGCCTTCATTTTTTTCTGCTGTTGACCAATTTCGCAGTTGAACGATTAAACACTGCAAAATAAAAATACAGAAATTAATTTACAAATAAATATAAAATTCAATAGGAAAATTAAAAAATATAAAATTATTAAATACAATTAAAAATTGTTCTAATGCAAGATTACGGCGTTCCTATAAAGCAGAAAGAACCAGAAGTCGTTCCAATGACTACAATGTTTGAAGGTGATAAAAATAAATTATTTAAATAATTGGAAATCGATCTAAACAATATTTTCTCGATTTATCAGCTTACTGTCGGCTGGATCCGATTTCGAGCTCGAAGGAAATCAAATTGTTACCACTCTCGCAGTTGAACAATTGGCTGACTTCGGCGAGAATTCTGGACATGGGTCGTGTGACAGCTACAGACGCAGGATTGATATTTTTCAAATTTCGAAAACGAGCTATCACTTACGAAGAATTTCTCGACTACTTGAAAGATTTGGCAACGACGAAGAAACTCGATCTCGAAGAGACGAAGAAAAAATTGCAAACTTGTGGAATTCCTGGACAAACCAAAGACCTCAAAAGTCAAAAATAAAAATTACATTTTCGTAGTCGATTCACACTTTCTCTATATACAAGCTTTATTCTCAAATTTACAACTAGACACTTTCAATTTTTCGATTTCCAGCATCCAAACATTTCCTTCCCGATCGTTTGTCACATCGCGAATATTAAGAAATTTGCCACCTTGATGATTTTTGAGTTTTATAATTTTTTTTTTAATTTGACAGGACTCTTTAAAATATTTTTTCATGATTCGACCTTCACCGAAGACAATACAATATTTCGCGTATCGTGCGGTAAAGTATTTTTACGAGCCACTTTCATGATCCGGAAATAAATAAAAAGCTCGAATAATTCAAGAGACGAATCGGATGGACATCGATAACGAATATTATTCAAATTGAGTGAAGGCACTCGATTCAGCATGACGGACGAGTAACACAGTGAGCAATTATCCCCGTCATTTCGAGAGTATAAAAAATATAATCGAAGACGAAAAAAATTTTTGTAAACCTTTCCAAATCATTAATCAAATCACTCGAAGTAATTGAGTTAATAATTTGAAAAAAGCAACATTTTTTTTCGTCTCGCGTACTTTCGGATAATCACCGTTTTTTCCCCTCGATCTTGAATTCGCAGCGAATCGCCTACGCGTCGAATTATAGCGACTCTAAATACACACTACGATATTTCGTGTACAAATAAATCGATCGTCGAGTTTTTATGCATCTCGGGAGCTCAAGGATTTGACTGCAGCCACTTGAGACACTGCCTGACGTTCCCGAGAGTTACTCGTCCTAGGAAACTCGCGATAAGCTGATATTCCGGCATCGTTCGCCGGCCGCAGGAACGCGTGGACAACGATCTGTTGAAACTTCTGTCAGAGGCGCTGGCTGGCTCACTCTTCTCGCTGTAATACAAAGCTTCTGGTTCCTGCATCGATTGTATGCTGCGACCTTCGCACAAAACTTTCGTCGTTAGAGACAGCAACCATTGAAGGATCTACAACAAAAATATATTATAATCATAATTTAATTAGAAATAAAAATGCGATAATGTAATTATAAATGTGTAGAACATACCTCGTTACTCGAAGGAATTGTGTGATAATTTCTCAGCCAAGAACTCGGTGCCCATAAGTACAATTGCATTATCGTTGCAGCCATTTCTGGTGAGAGCCGCTACACAAAGAATAATTAAATTTGAAACCAGAATCAAAATAATTTAATTCTCAATATAAATATTTATATATTTTTTAAAATTCGTAGTTTTCGTATTTCTTTTAAATTTAATTTAATTTCTTAATCTTAATCTAATAATTTTAAATCCGTAAATAAGTTCTGACGCTTTATACGTAATCTTGAAAAATGTTAATAACCTTCTGAATGCTCCGGCTCAACATATTTTTCACGAGTGCGGCTACAACGTATGGAACGTTATCAGGCAACGACGGTAAATCATCCTCAGAGTAATCATAATTTTTCAAGGAAGCTTTCTCATCGATTGTCCCATAGAAAGGATTCTTCATTCCAAATATTTCGTAAGCAATTGTTCCAACGGTCCAGAGATCAGCTTTCGTGTAATTAATACTCGTGAATGGACCAGGCTCGGCATTGACGACTTCCGGGGCCATCAGCGCCGCGTTGCCACCCTTGTCGAGATCATGAGTGTTGTACGGAAGATAAAGACCATGGACTTTGTCAGCGAGACAACAACCGAAGTCGGTAATCACCAGGGATGGACAGTTGTCGGAAACTTCTGAGACGTCTAGCAAAATATTGTCGCTTTTCAAATCTCTGTAGACATTAAATTAATACATTGTTATTTTCTATTAATCATTGAAATTGGTACATCAATGTAAATTACTAATAATAAAGTGAAGAAAAAATTGAGAGAACTTAAGGAGGAATGGTAGGTACAATCCATGTCAAAAGTACGTTCAGAACGAATATTTGCGAATTTTTGACTTTCTAGTGTTTTGAAAAGGTTCTGAATTTTTTGTGTATTAGCTGCAATAGCGATTAACAACTCCCGATTATTAATTAAACCATTTTAACGATTAACATTGTTCAAACAATTGAAATAGAAAATTTTAGTGAATTGCTTTCAAATTTTGGAATTAGCATTGAACACTCATATGAAATATATTAAAAAATTGTACGGAGATGCTACCTTTTTTTGTTTATGTTTAAAACATTTATACGAATTTTCCATAAGATACAATGTTAAATTTTATAAAGTTTGAAAGTTCAAATTTTGGAATTAGCATTGAACACTCATATGAAACATAAAAAAAAAATTTATGGAAATGGTGCCTTTTTTGTTTATGTTTAGAACATTTATACGAATTTTCCATAAGACACAATGTTACTTTAAAACCATTTAGTGAATCATTCTCAAATTTGGCACAAGGATTTTTTAGCCGTTTTCAAACAAGTCTACAAAATTTTAACTTTTTCTTACCATTTAAAAAATAGGTACAATTCCTCCTTAAATGTTGGAAACTGAATAATATTGAATAAATGTTTGAGCTATTACCTGTGTGCAATTTCGTGAGCATTCATGTGTGCCACTCCCTCCAACAATTGTGCGAGCAACAAAACCGACTCTCTAACATTAACATCTCGATCGAGCATATACTGTTTCAGTGTAACGTCGTATCTATAAGATAAATAAAGATTTTTTTTAAATTGAAGATTGAAAACGATCTTGATATTTTATCAATATCAAAAGTTCTTTGAATGAATCAGAAAAGGTTTATATACTCTTGATCGTTTCTTTCTTCGCTCCCTACAATATTTTTACCGTTTCATAAGTAAGAACAGGCTCATATTTCGTCCAGATCCTTGTGGGTTCAGTCGAGCGGGAAGAGCGTCAGGGTACATTCTCGTCGAGCCGGGTAAAAACGGAACTCGATCCGCGAATACGTAATACATCGCCACGATGTTCGAATGCGGTGGAAGAACTCGCATATTTTTATGCATTCTCTGTTCCCAATCGGCGAGTTCCTCGTTCTGATTGTATTTCCTCGCCGGCACGGTTTCACGATGCATCGCTCGAAGGATCGACGTCGCATTCGACTCCGCGTCGTAATTGAACATCATTTTTATAGCCAACGGAAAATTCGTCACATCTCGCTTACTCTCGACCAGAATAACGTCATCGTTCGAATCGGATGTTTCTCTCGTGCGCGCCGCGTAAACGACGGCTGAACATCCTTTCGCTATTGGCGGACCTATCACGAAATCCTTGAGACTCGTCGGATTCTCGTTGATCGTTATGCTCTCATAATTTCCATCGTTTTGCGGCTTGTTCCATTGTAATTTCGAAATCGCTTCCTGCAAAAATATTCCACTTGAATTAATTTCTTTTTCAATCTTCATTTTTCTCCAGTTATGAAATTTATATATTTAAAAAGAATTTTACCCTGATTTCCCAACAAACACCTTCCAATTCGTCATCCTTGGTCAATATTCCTGTGCCCGATGCCAATGAAACGCCGACAAGAGCGAAAAAGGGAGCGGAATCCCCGAACAAGAGTCGACTCGCAGCTTTTCTACGCAGATCCGCTGCCAAGCTGTTCGTGACTCTCTTCAAGATATTGTCAACGAAGAGTTTGCGAGCCTGGGATCCCAGGAACCCAAGATGTCTTCCAGCGGCACTGACATTGCCACTGAGAGTCGGCACAAGGCCCTGGGACTTGCCTAAGAATGAAAAATCAATTAAAATTATAATATTTTTCACAAATCATCGCGTCGTGACACTTTCATTCATTATAATTTGTAATTACGACCAAAAAATAAAAATTGATAAAAATTTTAAAAGTCATGAAATTTATTTTTTTTTTTCGAGTATAACTGAAAGATCGATGATTTTTTATTATGTCATTACCTCAGACCAATTTGCAATGTTTCAAAAAATTCGATAAAAAAATACCGTGGAAAAAAATATTCGTCCGGGATTGGCGAATTCGTTTTAAATGTCCTCAACGCCTGTCATCGACTCACCTACTTCCACAACGTGTATTTTGTCAAGGTGTCCTCTGGTATAGAAGTTCGAATAGTGATTTTCGGAATTCCGCAATGAGCGCAATATGACCCGACCATTTTGCATGAGACGTCGGGCGACCGTCCTAATCGACATCTCTCCAGGCTCGTGGGCAGCGAGTGCCCAACGGGCGAGCCCAAACTCCGAGAAGAGAAGGAGCTTCACGGTTGTGGAATTCTAGACGCCTCTCCCGAGAAAAACGGGACCCGGACGGCGCAAAAAAAAGTACACAGGAGCGAAACGACGAACGTCTTGTCGCTACGTCGGAACGACGACTACTCGCGAGCGAACCGTCGAACTGCGCAACAGCATCGACGAACTTTTGTGTTGCCTTCGCGAATTATAGATATACCGACATTATCGCGATCAACCGCCGCACGTCAGTGTTATTTTATTTACATACATACACGTCTCGAAGAAAATGGCACAAACTCCGATTCGGCTTTGGAATCTTGAAGGTAGACAAAAAAAAATTATACGTCACAAAGACACAAACATATCCATAAATACCGACAGTCGGTAAAACAGTTTTCTCGTGTTTTGAAGGAGTGTTCTATTTTATTCTGATAGATGGCTCTGCCTGCAACTTTTCGTGCCGAAACTTGTCGATGTTTGAATTATTTTTGCTGATGTATAACTTTTTGTTACGCTCGTGTTCGATGAGCATTTTTGCCATCGCGTTCTCCACAAATGGACGATGACTTGTAAAATTGTAAATTTGTGGAGAGACAAAAAAAATTAATTTAAATACCAACTCACTTTTCGCGAGTAATGATTTATCGCGGAATCGTACTCTTACCCGATTTTATGTCTACGATTGACATCTTTTATCGATTTAACGTTCATTATCGTAGCTTTTCTTCGATAAGAAGGTGACAAAGTTTAAATCTGGCAACAAAAGCGAATCGCGATAAATTATTATTCAAACTTTATCGAACGCTTTTCTTCAAGACTGTAGAAATGAATTTTTCCGTAAGAATCAGAAATAAAACTAATTTATGTATAGGCTGCGCCCTTGTCAAACATGAAGTGTCGAGACTATAAGGGAGACATAAATATAGTATCTTAACCTCGTAAAATTTTTTATTATCTTTACGGTTGATATCAAGATCCTTCGAACACGATACATTAAAAAATTACCACGAGGAAATACTCGAGCCATTTGAATCAACTCCAAATTGCTAATGTATGGATATTATGTTTTATTTCTTGATACAAAAAAAAATTGGATTTGAATATCCGGCGACTCGAGTACATATCAGCGACCGTTATCGTTTTTTTAATCATTCTAAAATACTACGGTAGGCCTCTGTTTCCTTTCGTTCGGTGAATGTACCGAAAAAGTCAGTATTATAAAAGAATAATGTAATGATGAAAAGAAATGTAAAGTTAAGCATATATCCAGGAAGAAAAATATGAAAAAATGTCAACAAAGTTGAGTAATTCGTAAAATAAACAGTTCGGTCAAAGTTGAACGTGTTTAAATTTTTTTTCGTCATCGAGATATACTCGTTGAGATTTTCTCATGTCCAAAGACCGTATATGTAGAATATGTTTCGGTAAAAACCAGAGAGAAACGCGTGCAACGAAATTTTTAGCAATAAAACAATTTCAACATCACTTTACAAAAATTTTACAATGTATCAACACAGAGAACCAAAACCCGGAAATGAATTTTTCCAAAAGAGTCGAACGCATATATTTCGTTTTATCAAAAATTTATTCTGACTTTGCGAAATAATTATCCACCCGTATCAACTAAAATACGCTTATTCATCGGAGAGAGAGAAAGCAAAATCAGAGCACGAGGCATAAATAAAAAAATTTCGGATCTTTTTTTATCCAGAATTTTTGATAAAGAAATATATGACATCAACGTCTGTTTTCTATCATGTCGATTCCACGTTGTGAGGTGTATCTGATGTCTAACGTTTGACACGAAACCGAGGTAAGAAAAAGGGGGAGGGCGACGTGAGAGTAGAAGATTCACACAGCTAATAAAACAATAATAAGCGACAGCATAGACCGTTGAGCGAGGCAGGAATTCTCAGAAGCAAACGTTCTGCCTTCGTGGGTACTTGAAGTTGTACATTCGAACGTTACTCACCTATACATACATACATATGTACATATAATACATATATATCATATATCGTTTATTATAATAAAAATATACATGTAAAATATTCACAGTTAG
Source organism: Cremastinae sp. B BG-2022a (assembly GCA_030522605.1). NCBI lineage: Eukaryota > Metazoa > Arthropoda > Insecta > Hymenoptera > Ichneumonidae > Cremastinae sp. B BG-2022a. Next base: position 10,224 of record JAPYYX010004061.1, on the reverse strand, counting down.
AATATTTAAGTTCATCTGACTATTTGATATTTTTATGAATATTCAATACAAAATAAAAATTGAAATTAATCTATTATTTATCGCGAGTGATATTTGTATTTAGGAATCTCGAGTCGAGCGAACGAATAAAGTCGAACCAGTCGTATCTTGTCACTCTTGTCAGTCGGTCGTGCGCGTTGGACGTGTTTTCGCGAGCGTTTCGCTCCCGAATAAAGTTTCGAGGTGAGGACACGAAACGCCTCTATTTTGTCCATTCCCCATGTCCCAAGAACTCGAGACTCTGGTGACTCGACTCGGGCACACGGGAACGCGCGCACATACGTACGCCTAGAGCTCGGAACCGCGCGGTTTATTACGACGTGAGTGCGACAAACCGCAGTTTCATGATAAAGAGAGAAACGATCGAGCGCCAGGCGTTTATCCGTTTCGAAAAAAAGTGACAAGTGTATTTTTGAGAATGGCTCCGGCACTCAGTAAGTTCGTGACGAAACGCTCGGTCGTAGGTGCAGTCTCGGTGACAGCGTTAATTTGGCTGCTCAAGAGGAAAGGCACAAAACACACGCCGAAGAAAAGGTAATTGCTCGGAACGTTGCTCCATCGCGAATCTCCGCGACTGCTGTTTTATGCCATAAAACCAATTAATATTGCACTTTGAGCGAGAAAATTACCTAATCAACTTTTCCTCGTATTGCAGAACTATCTGGCCTGCAAATGACGTGCAGTATGTCATTAAAGAGGTGAGACAAATTTTTTTTTTTCATATCTAACTCCCAAACGAGGGTTAGATTTTTATTCTTTGGAGAATACGATTAGAAAATAAATATTCATTTATCGTGAATAACTGTATTTTGGATTTGTGAGCAATTTTTATGAGCTATACATTTTTTTTTTTATTATTTCATGGTGCGAGTACATGAAAATGTTTAGAAGCAGAAGACATGTTTTTAAATTTGATTGTTTTCGTAAGCATGATCCTCTTATAATTGGTTATTTGTTTTAAAATGTAATATTTCGCAGTCTTGTAAGAATGAGAATTCATTATTTATGTGTTTGAAGTAATTTTGTGATCTTTCGGAGTCTATGAAATTTTTTGGAAGTAAATTTAAATTTTATTGTTTTCGTAAACATTGTGATCTTTCGGAGTCTATGAAATTTTTTGGAAGTAAATTTAAATTTTATTGTTTTCGTAAACATGATCTTTTTATAATTGGTTATTTTTTTCAAAAATTGATATTTCACAGTCTTATAGGAATGAGAATTCATTATTTATGTGTTTGGAGTGATTTTGTGATCTTTCGGTGTTTATGAAATTTTTTTGAAGTAAATGTAAATTTTATTGTTTTCGTAAACATGATCCTTTTATTTCATTATTAATGTGTTTGGAGTGATCTTTGTGATCTTTCGGAGTCTATGAAATTTTTTGGAAGTAAATTTAAATTTTATTGTTTTCGTAAACATGATCCGCTTATAATTGGTTATTTGCTTCAAAAATTGATATTTCTCAGTCTTATAAGAATAAGAATTCATTATTTATGTGTTTGGAGTAATTTTGTGATCTTTCGGGGTCTATGAAATGTTTTTGAAGTAAATTTGAATTTTATTGTTTTCGTAAGCAAGATCCTCTTATAATTGGTTATTTGCTTCAAAAAGTAATATTTCATAGTCTTATAGCAATGAGAATTCATTATGTATGTGTTTGGAGTAATTTTGTGGTCTGATTTATAAATTTTGTTGTCTTTTAGATAGCTGTAGTAAATAACGTTCTAAAATGTGATCTTTCGGAGTCTATGAAATTTTTTTAAAGTAAATTTAAATTTTATTGTTTTCGTAAGCAAGATCCTCTTATAATTAGTTATTTGCTTCAAAAATAAATATTTTACAGTCTTATTGGAAAGAAAATTCATTATTTATGTGTTAGGAGTGATTTTGTGATCTTTCGGAGTCTATGAAATGTTTTTGAAGTAAATTTAAATTTTATTGTTTTCGTAAGCATGATCCTTTTATAATTGGTTATTTGCTTCAAAAAGTAATATTTCACAGTCTTGTAGGAATGAGAATTATTTATGTGTTTGGAGTAATTTTGTGATCTTTTGGAATATATTAAATATTTTTGGTGTAAATTTCACTTTGTTCGAATTTTAATTATTTTTTTAAATTAAAAATCAACAGGAAAAGCCAAAGGGTCCGAAGGCACACGTCGATGCTCAATTTTTCCGTCAATTATGGAAATTGCTGGCCATTGGGGTTCCTGGATTCATCTCTCCAGAAGCAGGTTTTGTTTTCCTCGTCGCTGGCTCCCTCGTAGCTAGAACACTATGCGATATATGGTTGATCCGGGCGAGCACTTTCATAGAAAGGTTAATTTTCAAACATTAGAAGATTGTGTCTTTTGTTTAGAATATACAGAACAAATTTTTATCCTTTTTTTCAGTTCGATAGTTAATATGGATGGTCCATTATTCAGACAACGCATCATCAGACTTTTGGCTACTTTGCCACTGGTGAGTCCGAAAGCGAAAGATAAAAATAAGGAAAAAGAAATTGATCAGCAAAGTTTAACACAGATCTAATTTATCAATTTTGTTGTCTTTTAGATAGCCGTAGTAAATAACGTTCTAAAGTACGGCATAGGAGAAATGAAGCTACGCCTAAGAACAAATATAACTCGCCATTTATTGGATCAGTACCTAAAGTAAGAAGTGAGATATTTAAATAATTATTAATTTTTTAATATTCTCAATATTTTTTGTTTGGGAAGTGAGTTTTGAAGACGAATATGAAGGTGAAAAGTTGAACGAACCTGTAACAAGCCATTAACAATGGACGAACGAGTCAAAGGTCTCCATTTGATGTCCCCAATAACTATATGATAAAGAAATGCAGCGTCCATCGTGACGCATCGTAATGAAAAAAATGCATCGTTGACGAGTTTTTCTTGTATAATAGTTCTCTAGAGTTCTTTTAAAATCGTTTTATTAATGTATACAGGAGTGAAATCCGGTTTCTTAAGGATGTTTTGCACGAACAGTTCCTGACAAAAGTTCATTGTCAATGGATCAATAAAATTAATTCATCTATATCGAGTTTTTTCAAATATTTCAATGGATTTTTTGTAAATGTTAATTTTTATATTTTTGATTCAATTTTTTTTTGCAGAGGATTCACGTATTACAAAATGACGAATCTGGATACTCGAATCGCAAATCCCGATCAACTGTTGACCACCGACATAGACAAGTTTTGCGACAGTTTGACCGATCTGTACAGCAACATCGCTAAACCAATTCTTGACATTTCCATTTACGTCTATAGATTGACTTCTTCCTTGGGTGGACAGGTTAAAAAATTAATAATTAAATAACTATGCATAGGGTAGAGGGGGGCAAAATGAGGTACCCCAAAAATTTGGTGAAAATTTTTAATATTACAAAATTTGATAAGTTTAATATCAAATAGCGTTTTCTTTGTCAAGGACATTATTTGGTGATTCCAAAACACATTCGAACAAAAATAAAAATTAAAAATCAAAAACCAACATAGCAGATAGAAAAAGATGATTTTCATTGGGTATGAGACACATTTAAACGAAAATCAAAATAAATCACCAATTAGATACTTGAAACAAAACATCAAAACTAATAATAATAAATTAAAAAATTATAAAAAAGAAAATTTGTTCTTATTTTTTGGAGGGGTAGCCCATTTTGCTTTCTTTGCCAAGGACATTATATTTGGTGATTCCAAATGGCATTCAAACATAAATAAAAATTAAAAATCAAAAACCAACAGAACAGATAGAAAAAGATGATTTTCTTTGAAAATGAGACACATTTAAACAAAAATCAAAATTAATCATGAATTAGATATTTGAAACAAAACGTCAAAGCTAATAATAAATTAACAAATTATAAAAAAGAAAATTTTTTCTTACTATTTGGAGGGGTAGCCCATTTTGTTCGCTAAAAAATTTATGTTTTCTTATGGCAGCTGAAAATTTAATTTGTTTCCTTCATTTGTAATTAAAAAACAAAAATTCAGCATATTTAAACCCTTGGAATCGGAAAATTTTCTTAAGTACCCCATTTTGCCCCCTCTACCCTAATTCCATGAAATTTCGTTATTAAAAATATTTTTTGTTTCAACAGACTCCATCTATAATGTTAACGTACCTGATAGTGGCTGGAAGCTTTTTGACGCATCTCCGAAAACCGATCGCTCAGATGACGGTGAAGGAGCAACGTCTCGAGGGCGAATATCGTCATATTAATTCTCGATTAATCACGAACTCCGAAGAGATCGCTTTCTATCGTGGAAACTCTCGTGAAAAGTTGACTCTTCTCTCGAGTTTCCATAAACTCGTGAGTATAAAATATACTGATAATAATCTTCAAGAAATGACGTTGCAAATTTTTGAGAGATTTAAAAATTGCAAAATCATCGTCTCATCCGAATCTTCCAATTTTTTTTTGTCTCAGGTGAAACATCTTCGCGGTTTGCTCGAGTTCAAAGTCGCGATGGGCGTTATAGATAATTTTATCGCAAAATGTAAGCTTTTACGCAATTCCAATCGATTTGATTCGATCGATGTCGTCATTAATTTTTTTATTAAATGACTTTTTTGTAGATTTCGCAACGGTCGTTGGGTTTTACGCTGTGAGCATTCCGTTTTTCCAAAAGAATCATCCGATCTTGTCGGGCTCGCCTGATCATCGTTTCAAGAGTTATTACGAGTACGGTCGAATGTTGGTGAAATTAGCGGAAGCGATCGGCAGGCTCGTCCTGGCTGGAAGAGAGATGACGCGTCTCGCCGGGTTCACGGCTCGCGTCACTGAGATAAAAACCGTCCTTGATGACCTCAATGTCGGCAAATACCAAAGGACAATGCTCGCCGATGCGAAAAATTCATCGATCGGTGAACCCGGAGCTGGAAAAATTATTGCCAAAGACAATATCATTCGATTCGAACGCGTGCCTCTCGTTACACCGAACGGCGATGTTCTTGTCAAGGAACTCAGTTTCGAAGTCAAATCCGGCATGAACGTTCTCGTCTGCGGACCAAACGGCTGTGGAAAAAGTTCTCTCTTCAGAGTTCTTGGCGAGGTTAGTAAAATTAAAAAATTATATAAAATTAAACTCTAAATATGAAATATATGAATATGTACCAAATCCACACAAATCACAACTAATAGTTTTCAACCACACAATAATACAAAGATCTCCTGTTAAATTACAAAACGTAGAAATAAAACCAAATACATCGGCCAAATACCTTGGAATGACCATTGACTCAAAATTTAATCTAAAAGATCATTTACAAACCTGCAAAAAATCCCCTTCAAAGGGTAGGTCATTTTCGTATACTCACATCCAAAAATGAAAATATAAAAATAAAATACACCACAAAAATTTACAAATCAATATGTCGCCCAATACTAGAGTACGGGTTTCCGTTATTCATTAATTGCAAAAAAACAGCTCTCTCCAAAATAAACACAGCAGAAACAACGGCTTTACGAAAAATTACAAGATTACGCAATCCTCGCAACCCATTATTCAATATAAGCAACCGTAAATTATACGAAAAAACAAAAATTACTCCCATAACGAATTGACTAAAAAAACTATGTAAAACTTTTGCTGAAAATCAATTTAACAACGCGAGCGAATTATATCTTAAAATTTCAGACAATAACATCCGAAGATGTAAATATCCACATTATACCACTTTACAAATCTTAGAGAAAATAGCTAATGAAGAAACGTGAATAACCCGAGGCGTAGTTCATTGTAAATAATGTACATAGATAGATATAAGTTTGGAAAAAAAGTAATCAATGGTAAAAATACTAAATACTCTGTAAATAAATGAGGAGCATGAGCTGAAGGACCGCGGTCGATGCCTCGTTGTCAGACACTACAGTATACAGCCTTTTTAACATATATTTATACGTATATATAAACAATTGTAACATGGTCTGACAATTAAATGCAGTATTGTTATTATTACTATTATTATATGAATATTTTGTTCTGATATTGCAGTTATGGCCTGTCTGGGGAGGTGTAGTTACAAAACCTCCGAGTGGAAAATTATTCTACATTCCGCAGAGACCTTACATGACCCTTGGAACGCTCAGGGACCAAGTTATCTATCCTCACACCCAAGCAGAAATGTTGAGACGAGGAAACACGAAGGACGAGGATCTCCAAAAGTTCTTAGACCTCGTACAGCTTGGACATCTTTTGGAGCGCGAGGGCCAGACCAACAGTCAAGGTTCGGGATGGGACACTGTCGCTGACTGGATGGATGTCTTATCCGGAGGAGAGAAGCAACGAATTGCTGTAAATTCAATTTAAAAGGAGCTAAACTTTTTTGCGCACACTGGAAACATCTTCATTTTTTCTTCTTCTTCCAGATGGCCAGATTATTTTACCATAAGCCCCAATTCGCGATTCTGGACGAATGTACCAGCGCGGTCAGCGTCGACGTCGAGGATTCCATGTATTCTTATTGCAGACAAGCAAACATAACATTGTTCACCGTCTCTCACAGACGATCGCTCTGGAAACATCACGAGGTATATTTCGCACTCTGTACAATTTTTAAAATATTTATCAAATCAAATTATGCATTAGGGTGCTTTTTTTTGGGTGACGATTTTTTTTCTTCACTCATGGTACGAAATTTTGTTGAGGATACTCAATAATAAGTTCCCTCGAAATTTGAGCCCTTAATATTAATATTAAGTACTCGCCCTCAGCGTGTGAAGATTTTTCATTTAAAATACACGTAAACTTGAACACTTTTTTTCAGATTTTCGTAGTTCAGTGGCGTTTTACGCTATCCACTCGTTCGAGAGCGCAAATTACTCAGGATTACACGCTCTACAAAAATGCATATTGCGATGTAGCTGTAACTTAGAATGGTGAGGCTGTACGGGTCACTAAAGTCAGTTTTTGTCGAAATTTCTTGCTTCTTTGCTGATATTTCGTGAATGGCAGAACTTACAGAAAAAATGTAAATGACAAATTAATAGCAAATTTAATTTGCTACAAAAAAGTCCTCTTGGACCATTCGCTCAGATCGATATTTTCCGAGATAAGTCACAGCTACATCGCAATAAGCAATTTTGTAGAGCGTGTAATCCTGAGTAATTTGCGCTCTCGAACGAGTCGATAGCATAAAATACCACTGAACTACGGAAGTTTGAAAAAAACATATTCAAGTTTCCGTGTATTTTGAATGGAAAATCTTCACACGCTAAGGACGAGTATTTAATATTAATATTAGGAACTTAAATTTTAACGGAACTTTTTTTTGAATATTATCAACAAAATTTTTTGCCGGGAGTGAAGAAAAAAAAGTCGCCAGAAAAAACCACCCTATTATGCATGAAACATCATGTTTTAAATGATGCTCAAAAACTACTTTGTCAATGTTAAGGTATTACTATCGCAAAAACTGTTTATTTACGAAAATTTTAAAAAAAATATGTTTTGAATGAAAAATTTGCAAATCGATTGAAAAAAGGGAAAAGTAATTCTACCGTCCAATTTTTTAGTTATTCGATTTTGAAGTTTTGTGATTCTTCCATTTAAATGCGTGTTGAACGCGGTGAAAAAATGAGTTTTTCAAAATAACTCAAAAACGGTATTTACCATTTTCATAGAAAAAAAGGAGATGTTAGAGTGGTTCGCAAAGAATATTCAGAAAAAAATGAGCTTGGTCTACCGTCTAGTTTTGGAGAGAAAAATTATTTAGTGAAAACCATACACTTATTTCAAAGAGAGAATTTTCAAGGTTTGCAAAATGATGACGCGGAAATTTCGTAAAATATACCCACCATATTTACTTCTTTTCCATCGATGAAAATCTTCAAATTTATCAAAATTAATTTTTTTTAAATTGCAAACCCGCCCCAAGTTTATACGGCATTTAGCGATAGTAATACCTTAATCGAAAAACAGATTGAAAAGTTTTATTTGTAATGAAAAATTGTTTTTAGTATTATCTGCAAATGGATGGTCGAGGCTCGTTCGAATTCAAGCCTATAGAGCCGGATACAGAGGAGTTCGGTTCGTGAATCGTAGTGTCCCTTGCATCGGGTGATTAATCGTTGGAAGCCCGAAGGGTGAGGGACCAGGATTCGCCAAAAATCGAAATAACGAATTGAAAAAAGTGTTGGACCTGCTGGCCGAGGTTCCGACGAGGAAAACGGCTCTCTTGGAGTAGGGTAAAACTTAACGAAACGTGCGCGTGGCCGCGGATCTTCAGACGTTTTTCTATTCCTTAGTGTAAAGATTGTATCGAAATTTTCAAGCGACTAAGAATCGCGAGAATAATGCCAATAATAAAGTCTGGGACAGGGTGCAAAAGTTAATAAAAAAAAATAGAATAAATTTAAGGAATTTAAATTGTAATGGAAAGGCGATCCGATGCGGCGAGAGCGTGCACGGTTTTTAGATAATTCTATAGCCAAACTTTCATGCGTCTACGAATTAAGATTCGTACACGAATACGTATCGTGTATATATAAAAATAAATAATCGAAGATTTAAAACGAGACGCGTCGCTGGCACTCGCGACGTTATCATAGAACATTAGTTTTATATAATGAATCTTGCTATTATATAAATCATTGTTATGTGTAGATCACATTTATATAAGCATTGGGAGAACGAGAGAGAAAAATGTATCAAAGATTGCTGGACAATGCGCGATGTTGTTGTGTGATCTGTGAAAAAGGAGCGCGTCTACATTCGTCTTTGTTTTTATCTACGGTCTTAAATTAAAATACAAAATATTTAATATTTGCACTTCAACTTGCAGTTTATCTTTCACCCAAATGTTATTCGTTATTCAGATCGTACGCTACATACCGGTAAAATTTTTTCAGAGACGAAAAATTTGAATTTCCCGCGCAAATACCAGTTTTTCGTAATTCTGTTGGCACTCCTGAAAATTAGTTCACACTGGCTAGTGGCGCCAGGGGCGTTTCGCGTCTAGAAAATCCGCTGTCAGTCGGCAGCCACATTTTTCCATCTGACATTTATTTCACAAAACCAAGGTAATTAAAAATTCTTATTATTAAAATAAAATAATATTCTCCATCGTGACAATATTCGTCATACAATTCAAATCTTTTTCTCAAAGCAAACGCGTTTGGAAAAAATGTTCTCTCGTCGTGGCATTACCTACGTGTATATTTTTCATTCTCGTTCGATAATCCCCGACAACATTTATTTATCTTCGATTTGTAGCGTCGAAACGTAAAACATTTGATTGCGAAGTGTTAACTATTAATCCTTCAACGTCATTTGTTCGCCGACGTTGCGGTAAGAAAAATGACCTGGCAATCGATACGAACGTTTTACATAGTACGAAGAGATTGTGGCGCCCAAGCATTGATCCATTTGTCAGAGTTCGCTATATACGTTGACTAGATTCGATTTTGTACGAATGTAATTAGCGAAGAAGTAATTCGTTTGCTTTGATAGGGATAAAGTAAAGATTGGAAAATCAAATATTTGTAAATTTTTGTTTGTTATTCTAATAATTCTTGTATCTTTGCGCTAAAGATGACTGACTCCAAGTACTTCACAACGACGAAGAAGGGGGAGATATTCGAGCTGAAATCTGAATTGAACAATGACAAGAAGGAGAAGAAAAAGGAAGCTGTCAAAAAGGTGAATATATCATAAATTTTATAGTGATTTAACTAAGATATGTACTGTAGAAAATATACAATATAATGAATTCCGTAGACAAAAATGAACAAGAAATTGACAATACATTTAAGGTGGGAGTCGCGTGGTGAGATTATTTGAGACAGATTTTTTTAAAATTTTGCATAGGCCTAGATAATACTTAAATAAAGATGTATCCCAAATTTCAAGACGTTTTATCATCTATAAGTTGAGATATTGGTTTTTAAGCAGGAATGGTAGGTACAATCCACGTCAAAAGTATTTTCCAAACGAAAATTTGTGAATTTTTTACTTTCTAGACTTTTTAAAGAGTTCCGAATTTTTTTTGTATTAGCTACAATAGCGATTAACAACTTCCGATTATTAATTGAACCATTTTAACAATCAACATTGTTCAAACAATTAAAATAGAAAATTTTAGTGAAATGCTTTCAAATTTTGGAATTAGCATTGAACACTCATATGAAACATGTAAAAAAAATTTTGCGGAGATGGTACCTTTTTTTGTTTATGTTT
>JAPYYX010004054.1:0-10602 GCA_030522605.1 Cremastinae sp. B BG-2022a | reverse complement strand
ACGAGTAGAGGTACTACATTTTTATCTGAAGGAAGAGGCGCTACATACAATTACGATCAAACTTCACTTACAGGTAAGTTCGTTTAATCGTTCAATTTTACAATAAATTTACAGAAATCAAAATGGAAGAATGTTCAAAAAATCGTCCGATTTTTCTAATATTTAGTATGCTAAAATATTTTGAAGGTGTTTAATCGAATTTTACAATAAGTTTAGAAAATTCAAAATGACGGATGAACTTTTATAAAAAATGTCAGACTGTGCTGAAATTTGGTACACTTATGTTATTGGGGTCGCTGTCGATTTAAAATGGTGGGGGAATTTTCCAAAGATCGTCCAATATTTCCAACATTTGGTATGATAATGTTTTTTACGTCTCTGATCACGAATTTAACAAGAAATTTACAAAATTCCAAATGTCAATTAAATTTTTCAAAAAGTCGTCTGATTTTGCTAGATTTAGTGTGCTTATTATATCTTCTTGAGCTCGTTGATATCGAATTTGGAACTGAATTTCCGAAATTCGAATCATTCGAGTCTACTGAAATTTTTTTCTCTTGTATTACAAGCGATGCAGAAAGTCAAGAAGCTATGATTAATTTACGAAAAAATCTTTCTTGGAAATCATTAAACATTTCAGTAAAAGAGATACGCACTGTATAATTTAATGACTCGACGCTTGACACTCCGCTTTGGATGAGTGTGTTGCTTATGTGGCAGAATAAATTATTCGAAAAATTCAGCTATCTGTCTCAAACTTACAACATGATTTACATTTCGAATGATGATAGTAATTGATAGTGTTTCGAAGTTGAGTGTTAATACTAGAATTTTATCTCAATACATATACTGATAGTGCTAGCGATAATTTTTTGAATAAATTTCAAGCAGATCTTTTTCAACGGTTCTATGTTCTGGGGGTGGAAAATGAAAATAAAAGTTTGTTGCAACCATGCTTTTGGTATTGAAGGTTTTTGATACTAAAAACGGAAAAGATAAGAATCTAGCAAAATTTGAATAGAACCATTTTTTACTGACGAATTTATTATTCATATTATTCGAATTTAGTATTATTCTTGACGAAATTTTGATCCTCATATTTACACTGTAACAGATTAACAAAAATGCGGTTTCTGGACATATAGATATACGCACCGTGAATAAGAAAGTATTTTATTAATCAATTACTCAAGAACGATGTCGATGAAATATTTGAAAATATCACTTCTTGCTCATTTGGTGTTAGAGAACATTTTCGCCAAATTTCATTAAATTTTAATCATATTTCAATTTCCTGTGTGTTTAACATGCGTTTGTCTCTATTGTGGTATCGAAAGTCCTTATTAACATCATAGTAAAGAAAAATATACTGGTACAAAAAGAATTAAGATCTAGACAAAAATCATCATCGACGAAAAAAAGGGGACAAGTAAACGTCGTGTTAGTTCCATAAACGGTGAGTGTTGGAGTTATTTGTACAAAAATAATGAATATCAATATATAGTGTAACGCGGCATTTGCGCGTTTGTGAACAGCTCTCCCTGTCTCAACGTAGCCGACGGTCAGTCGAGGCGATGGGTGAGAGAGAAAGAGCAAGAATGTGTCGAAATGCTAGGATTTTCGCGGCGAGTCCAGCGTCAGGGCCAAAAACTGTTTAGAATGGTTATTTATTATCTTTGGAAAATTATCTGTTTGAGGACGAACCGGAAAAGGCGAAAAGTCGGGGGCGAGAGGAGCCCCGAGCGAAGACGATCGCGAGCGGCGGTCGATAAAGGATCAAGAATCGCGCCCCGAATCTACAATTTGGGAAATTCGACGCAGGGGGTCTCCAGCGACCGGACAGGCATCACTGGCACGTCCCCCACTCTACGACTCACCGGCCGGCTCGCGTAATAAGACGCGAGGTAATTTTCGACAGTCTTAGACTGACCGTCACAGAAATAAAATAACAGAAATCGATTAAAGAAATTAACGAAGAGATTTCAGAAAATTAAAAGAAATAAAAGAAAAAGATAAGTAGACGCGCGGTGAGTGTGATATCTCTGAGTATAGTTGTTCTTTATAAAATAATGATTTGTTGTGAGATATTACACGCGGGTGTTTCGACACCCTCGATCGAGATTTGAATGGCTTGGGCTCGTCGCCGCAAGAATATACAATAATAATAACGAAGCCTGTAAGCGCCCGCGGATTTATTGTTATATCTCGAAACACGAGTTTTGTTCTAGAATTGATTTTTTGTGATAGCTAATAAATGTGTTACGTGTTTCGCGAGACTTGAGAGTTCTTTCTTTCGGATTCTACCTTAACCTTCCCCTGAGGTAAGAGTCGAGGTAAAACTTAGTTCGTGGAGGAGTCACGGGGACTCCTCATTGTAAAAGAGTTTGGGTTCTTCTCTAGTAAAAAAGACCCTGGCGCCCGTTTTCCTCAGGTGAGGAATTTCCTGATTTTGAAAGGGGGAAAAAGCGGACGGCCAGCTGTACCGTCCTGTACTCGGATCTCGTTCCCGCGAGATACGAGTAGAAACGCAGGACGCGTTACAATAGTTTGGACATCATTTAATCAGACAGGCTTACAAAATAAATAATTGAATGCCACTAAACCTGAGAGTTATGTTGAAGTATTCATATCATTATATTTAAAAAATCAATCAATTTGTGAATTCAACTTCACATGACATGGCAGTAACTGTATAAAAAACTAGGTTCCAAAAGTACTTTAATTTTTTTTGTCAACGATACGTTGAATTTAGCGATATCAACATTTCGTTATGACTTCCAAATTTAGCGACACAATTTAGTGATATTCATTACTTTTGTACATATAACTACAACACTCACCGTTTATAGAATTAACACGACGTGTATTTCTCCCCTTTTTTTCGTCAATGACGATTTTTGTCTACTTGGAATGATACAAAATACTGAAGGTTTCTCACCGACAGTCGTGGACCCATGGTCGATGTTCAGCTCTAGCGATTTCACAAGTTAAGCAACCTTAAGGTAATGTTTAAGTTCTAGGAGTGCGAGAGAGACAAACACAAAAGGGATGCACTTCTTTCTTAAAAAATCTGGATATTTTGGAAAAAATAAAAGTTAAACGTTATTATCTGTTGGAAGGAGAGCAACGCCCAACTCTTTCGGCAAAATTTATTTTTTCAGAGAGATAAATTTACAGTGGGATTTTCACCGATCGAATCACTTAAACATCACGTTAAACGCGACCAGTGATCGCTCAACTCGCATTGACTGGCAGGTCAACGCTGAACGGGAGATGGTTTTTTCTGGGTTTTTTGGGCTCTGGCAACTTTGAAAAATTCAGAACAGATATCATTGTATACATCAGGATTTGCCGGAGTTTTTTGTGTCCATGTACAAATGTTATATAGAGTTAGGGTGTAAGTTTATGGCAGATGCAATGGGCTGTTATGGTCTGTAAAAGTCGAGAAGGCATACAGTATGAAAATATAACCTACTAATTGGAAAATCTTACTAACAGTTTCCCAAATAACAGTAGTTTTGTCGAGACCACTGCTGGCGATGTACAGCCCGTTGGAACTGAATCTGACGCAGGTCAAAGCGCTACTGTGTCTCTCTAGAACTCTCCTCAACGTTATACTCGCTGTGATAGCTTGGCTCTCGCACTTGTTCTCTTCGACGACCGAGACATCCCACAGCTTGACGTTGTGGTCATTGCCGCATGTCACGAGTTGATACAACTTTGCGAATGGACGATCGTTATCTTTGAAACGAATGTATTGAAGTATTTTATTAACCCTAGAGCGGTAACCTTACCTTTTTTGACCTATTACGGTAACCTGGGATCATTGACGACTCCAATTTTCGAAAATTCATATCTTCCGTACAATTTCACAAAAAGGGCGTTTAATTTGGACTTATTCTTTTCGTTTTTTAATGCAGAATCACGTAGGCTAAGAGATACTTTTCTTCAAGTATAAAAAGTTAGTAAATAAATTAAGTAAAAGGGTGAAAAATTCGTAAAAATAAAAATTTTCAATATCTTCTGGGGTCGTCTAAGACACCAGGTTACCGTTCTAGGGTTAAGATTCCGAATAATGAATTGACCATTTCTTAAAAATCGGTTTCAACTTGAAAATTACATCGACGAAATTCAAAAATATTAAGATTCGTATAATTTTATAAAAATGTAAAATTTAAACATGAATCAAACTCTCTCGAGTTGCAAGAGTTTTTCTAAAGATTTTTTAAACGATTATACCTAAAGATGTACGTAATGTGTTATACGGTCCTCAACACGTAACATGTTTTACCTTGCATTTGTAAAAATGACAATATCTTGAAATATCACTTATCCCATTTAACACGAAACATTAAAATGTTATTCTCAATTTTTTTAATTATGAGAACTTTTGAAATTTCACACACACTTGCATGTCATGATGAAAATAACGTCTACGCAATTTTGAAAACAATATCTTCAAATTCGTTTCATGCAAGTACACCCTTGATGAAAATTTGAAAGATGTATTTACAATTTCGAAGGTTCATAATTAAAAATAAAAATTTACGACATTCTAACGAAGAAGAAATGTTTGAAAAATAATTACTAGCGATTTGTTCCTGATAAATGGAGCAATCGCAGCTGACGACACCAAGATCGTGAGCATCATCGACACTAGCGAAAGTCGTGACCTGCTGATTGTCCGAAAGGCACGAATCTGAGAGTTCGTTCGTTGAAAAAAGATTCAGAACGCCGAACGTACAGGTGGTTACAAGCCACGAAGAATCAGGTGAAAAACAAACGCTCTGGATCGCACCTTCGTGCTTTTGAAAAGATCTGCGTGTCAAATAAACTTTTAAAGAATATTGTTTTTCAAAAATAAAAGTTTTTGAACACTTAATTGAAATTGTTTTGTATTATACATATATTCAAAAATCAAGTTTTCCAGCCGAAAATAAATTGGAAAATCAGATAAATTAATGGAAGATTTTTTTTGAATTTCTACCTTGTCAAGATTCTCCGGACCAAGTCCCAGAGGCAAACTTGTCCAGAATCATCGGCTGTGACGAGAAAAGTTGAATCTGGTGAAAATCTGCAGACCCTAACAGCTTCGCCGCCAACTTGAACCATGGTGTGAATTTTTGAGCCAGTCTTGACAAAAGCAGAAAAAGACGATATTTTAAAAAGCTGATGAAATAGGTGGCAAAATAAGATCTTTTTGCATTTTTCGAAAGTGGGTAAAAATCGATATAAAAGTATAAAAAAAGGAAAATTCTGTATTGATGATTTTTCTGTAACTTTCGTGAAACTTAGAGTACCGTCAAACTTGTATGATTTTACGGTCCGGCAAGCTTACCCAAAGGTTCCAGAGTTGCGTTGTACCATCGATGCTTGAACTTGCAAACATAGTTGATTGCGGACTGACCTTGACACATGTCACACCATACTTGTGACCCATTAGTGGCGAATATGAGACTTCGACGTATCCAGTACCGCATTGCCATTCGAAAACTCTTACGCGTTTATCCCTTTAATTTTATTGATTTTATACACGTTATTTGTTTTTAGCATCTAAATATAGGTGATTATGAGAGAGGAGTAAGCTGAAAGTATCACGATAAATGATCGGACTACAAAATATCATCGGATAAAAAACGGCGTATAAAAATAACCGAAACTAAAATATCTTTTGATAAAATCATGGCAACAAAAACGATTTGAAAACAAATTCGTGAATCGTGAACCCTAAAGATCTTGAGAATGGAAGTTGGAGATTTCGAGAGATGGAAAATGTCGAATTTGGCCTTGGGTTGGGCTCGGGGCTTTGTTCGGATTTTGTTGGGTACTCGTTTCACCGATGCTACTTATTAATTTTCATTCGTAATATCTTTAAGGGTAATCCTCTTCCAACATTGCACAATACTGAACATTTACATTTTTTTGTTACGATTACACCGACACAAAAAAGAGTTATCAGTACTTTTCATGACCCATCTATCACGATATAATTTTGACGCGCCAAAAACGAATCCGAGCGATTATAAATATGAAAAAATTTTATTGAGTAGCTCACGTATGTTTCATATGTATTTCGATGTGCTGAATTCAAATCCGGAGTTCATTCGCCTTTTACACCCTCTAAATTTGGAATAAATCGCGAAATATCACTAAAAAAGGCTTTGGCATAGACCATTACCCTTGCACTCTTCATACCCCGGAGAATCCGTAACAATCCTCCTGAATTTATTAACTTAAAATTAAAAGCAATGGCAGTCACGTGACCACCTTTGGATCGAGAAGATGTAAATCACCGTTTTTTTGAGCTTACTTTTTCAATATTGAAGGAGAAATCTGTAGAGAAAAAATTTCACTCGCGCCGACCCTTTGTGATTTTTCTCCACAGATGTCTCCCTCAATATTGAAAAATTCAGTTCTGAAAACGGTAATACATTTTTTTCGACCCAAAGAACGGCGATACGGTCCAATTTGTGATGGCAATTCATTTATGATAAGTCCGTACCAAAACAGCAAAAATTTTGAACGAAACTGCTCACTCAACATCCTTCGGCCCGGAACCCACGCTTTACCGTCTTTTTTCAATAAGACCCAATACATTTTACGTTCTGCCGTCCACGCTAATGCATCTTAAAAAACTATTGGAAAAAAATTATCAACGCTAATGTGTTCCCGGATTTAGCGAAAGTGCATGTCAATGAAATGTTTTTTTCAAACTTAATGTAACAGTAACAGATTTATATAATTACGAGGATAAACCAAAACAATTAGTAAAGAATCGTGATTATTAGAAAAAACTCACCCCGAGCCGGTGACAAGGACACAATCTCCGGCAAAATCGACAGTGTTTACGTCGCTCAAGTAAACCGAGAGCGTTTGCAGTGGTTGTACGTTTTCCATCGAGGCCATGTTTATACTAACAGCGTTCTTTTATCTGTTGTTTCCTCCATAGAAATAATTGTTTTTTTAATGATAATTATATCTTACATAAAATATTACATGAAATTTTAGAATAACAATTTTTCATATCAGAATTGTACGATTATGTGTCAATTATAATTGAGACTTCTTTTTTAAATCCATAATTATGGATTTAAAAAAGAAGTTATTTGGTTAGAAAATAATTTATTAATTAACTTATTTTCCTTAATATTTTCAATGCGATTAATCACGTTCAAGTAAATAATTTTTATTTTATAGTTTTTATTTAACCAAAGTGTTAACGTCAATATTATTCAACAAAAATAAGTCAAAGGCTCTACATATTTTCCAGTGCACAAAAATCGAAAAATTAAAGAAATCGATTTTTTTCGGCTACTAAATTTGTTATTCAACTGTAAAAGGGCAGTGAGGAAAAGTAAGTGTGTGTAAATATAGAACGAAAATAAATAATGGAGAGAAGACAGAAAACGAGAGAAAATAGACGTTACAAATGACACGTCGCACAAAGGGAACATGTGGACTCTACATAATTAATGTATAAGCACTGAGTACAAAATGCTTGAAACTGACGTGTAACTTGCAAATGTATTTCATCGATCATACTTATTGCGAGAAAGAGTTAAAGTGTACGCAGAAAAATGGAAAATTGAAGAAATAAAACGAACAGAGTGGAAAATATCCATTTTTGGTTTATTATTCTACGCACTCCCATAACTCGTTTATATATTATTGACTTTTTATCTACCGTATCATTTTCATTTTTTCCAAACTAGAAGCAATTGAAGCCGTCGAAATAAGAAAATTATACCACATTTGTTTTCACCGACAGGCGTAGGCCCATGGTCGATGTGGAGTTTCGGCGGTCCCACAAGTTAAGCTGCATTAGGCGCGGCCAATACTTCGATGGGTGACCGCTTAACGTTCATCGGCTAACGGGTCAGCACTGAGCGGAAGGTGGTTTTTCCTGGGTTTTTCGAGGTTTGATAACTTCGGAAAATCCAGAAAGGACGTCACTAAATGTATTGGCACGGGTTTTCTGCAGTTTTCCCGTGCCCATGTGCAAACATGTGCGAATGCGATACAGGTTAGGACTGAAGTCGGCTGCAGACCCAATTGGGGGGAAATAGAGGGAAAAAGGAAAAATGCTAGAATTAACCATGGCATAGACGGTTCTGAATGGAAGGGGAATATCGTGATTGAAGCTAAAAGCTGTACGAAACTAACTAACTAACTACCTCATTTGTTTTCTAATGATTAGAAGTCGGTCGTTTCAGTTGTTTTTACAAATGAGAGTATATAATAATAAAATAAATCTGAAAATAAACAATTTTTAAATGAAAAAATAACTCTGAATTTCAATAATTACATAGATTTTATAGAAAAACCAAATGTACCCGGTTTTTCTTGAATTCCAAATGAACTGAGGATTTCAGTTCATGAAGAAAGATAATGCAAACTGACAATTTTATTTTTTAAATAATAAACAAAATCATAAAATTTCTGTTATAAAGAAATAACTGAAGCTTTAGTCCAATCATATAAAGTTGATAGAAGATACGTGAACTTAGTCGATTTGTCACCGCTTTTCCATAAATCTGATTAGCTCGCGATGGCGGGAATAATTGGTTCGTTTCGGACCAACTTCATTTTTTTATCGTATGTGAATTTGGTCCGAATTTTGGCAAATAAGTGTCAAAAATTGGTTATTACTCTGATCGTGCGAGAAAACGACGAAACAAGTAAGACAAAACATCGACAAGAAAAACGGAAAGGAGAAAAAAATTAACGAAATCATCGCGAACATTTACAAGTACGTGAGGGTTAGATTGCTTTATTTATCGTTTTCATACTAGATATTTTGAGGGCAACGTAATATGGTCGTCTCGGTGTTGGTCTATTTTTCAATTAATTAAAGAACAAATTATTTTGCGCAATATTACACGATAAATAAGAAACTAAATCATTGAAAGAGAGGAATATTCGTGTAGAAGTGTTAATCGAAACTCGCGCGCGCGAAGCGCGCCTACCTATGCATCGCCTAGTCGCATGTAAAATGTGTGCGAGATTTCAACAAGTTTCATCGAAAAAAAATCGCGGTACTCTGTAATCTATATTGCGATATTTCAAGCGGGCGCTTATGGGAGGTTACGAAAAATGACGTTTTATACGAATAAATATCTTGATTTATATTTATGTCGATTACAAGGGCACAAAAAAGTGATCTGTACTTTAACTAGATTCATTCATCCCTACGTATTGTGACACGCTGAAACCCCATTCGGGCTCAGTTTAGCGCAATTTAGTACATCAAAATACGTGAAAAACATTTATGAGCTAGTCAGTAAAATTTTTTTATATTTATAATCATAAATTTCCGCTATTTTGAGTCATTTCCAATAGTTTTTTTCAATTTACTAGAAATCTATAAGTGCAGGCACCCAAACGAGTACTGATTCGGTTTCAGCGTCTCCCAATAGGTAAAGAGAAACGGGTTTGGTAAAAGGACAGAACTCTTTTTTTGGTGTGCTGGTGTTATAAATATCTTGATTTTCAAATTGATACAAAGTTTTGAAATTTTACACACATTTGCATATGATTATATACGATCAAGAAAGATAAAGAAAAGATTGTTAGATTATATACAAAGATGAAGGATTGTGAATATTTTTAGTGAAATCTAACGGAAACGCTAGGTCGATAGAACTACCGTAAACTAGCGAAAAAGGTAGATTTCAAAAGTTTGTCTTTTACTACATTACTAAAAAGGACAAACTTTCTTACAAAATAACAATGTGAATTACTTTAGTGGCAGTTCTAACAAAATGACTAGAAAAATTAATGAAACTAATGAATCAAATTAATAAAAGATCTATGCGTTTTCACAAAACGTTCGATTCCATAAGATTAATATTTTCACTCAAATTATTTGACATTAAAAATTAAGAAATACATTTTTTACTCATCATCAGGTGCAAATATCTCTGTGAAAAGGATTCCATGTGCAAAATAATTATACTCAATAAGATTCGCAACAAAGTTTATCGAAAGCACAAAGGGTAACATTCGAAAAATGCCTGTTTTTTCTCTTCATTTTAAAATTAATATATAATAATGTAATCGAAGTTGTGTACATATTGTATCCAATAAACATAAATACATTGTGATACTGCTGATTTTTAAGGGGTTTCAGTAGTAAAAATAAAAATGATAAGAACTTGATGAAATTTGGACAGAATCTTCTACTATGAAATTTTTTTGGACGTATAGATATAAACACCGTGTATAAAAACGTATTTTGTTAGTCAATTACTCAACAACGATGTAGATAAAAAATTTACAAAAATTAGTTTTTAGTTATGTGAGGTATAAGAACATTTTCGTCAAATTTCATCAAAGTCTTATCATTTTTCAATTTCTTATGTGCTTAACATTCGTTTGTTTATATTGTGGTATCAAAGCCCCTTATAAAAGCCCCCAAAGCCCCGATAGTCACGATCAAAAGTTTTTCTCCGTGTTAAGTAAAAGCAAACTCATAAAAAATTTATTTTTCGTCAGAATTTGTTAAAATTTTACACAGATGTTCGCGAATATCATACGAAAACGTGTGCAAAATTTGAGTGCGTTCTACCGTGTAGAAATAAAGATATTTATTGCTGAAAATTT
>JAPYYX010004051.1:0-10100 GCA_030522605.1 Cremastinae sp. B BG-2022a | reverse complement strand
TTACTTATTTGAGGTATAAGAACATGCTCGCCAAATTTTATCAAATTCTTATCATTTTTCAATTTCCTATGTGTTTAACATGCGATTGTAGATAAGTGGAATCGAAACCCCTTAAGGATAATTGGACATTCAGAAAATATTGGAGATAACTCCAAATGGTGGTAAAAATCTGAAAATTTGACTAGTCACTGATAACAGAATTCTCATGCTTCTGTGCAAATTTCAATATAATTGACTAAATCGTTTAAAACCTATAATAAATTGAATATTACACATATTCTTATGCAGATTCATCAAAATGAAATTAAAATAAATTATAAATATCGAAAAAAATATCGATAGTTATTACTTGTAATTTTTGTCTTAAGATGTTTAAATATTAAAGAATCTTTCTGCCAAATTTCATTATCTTGTACAAAACAATTTTTAAGAAATTATCCACTTATGACAACGAAACGAATTTTCCTCTGTAACAGTATGTAAAAATTGATTAAAACGATGAGGTTTTGTTGATAATATTTTCTATTATCAATTCACTTAAAAAATGTTAATAACCGAGTTTAACCAAGTATTGTCTTAAACTTTCATTCTTCAGTTGCTTAAGCAATAAATAATATGAAAATTGTTGATAAAACATTAAAAACTTATTGAATATCATTTTAAATATCACAATAAAAAAATTTTGAACTTTGTTACCGAAAAACAAAGACTAAATTTCAACAATTCAGTATGGAAAATCCACTTTTGTCAGGGGTTGTATTTCCAGTTCATCATTAAGGGTTTTTATTGTAAATTGATACATCAAAAAAGTAAAATATTCAAAAACAATTGCGAACGATATATTAGAATAAAACATCTTGAACTTTTTTATCCAATCAGTTTATCAAAGAACATTGTAAACATATTTTTTGATGAAAGGTTAAAAAAGGCCTCCAGAATAATATTTTTTGTTCTACCGTATTTCATTGATGTTTCTCACCAAAAATTACGATGACTTGAAAAAAAGCAGACAGAGCTGTCAGAAGTAAAATGGGCCCGATACTACTAACTAATAAAGCGAATTTTTCTTTTTAACAGTACGTAAAAATTGATTAAAACGATGAGGTCTTGCTGACAATTTTATTCTATCAGTACACATAAGAAATGTCAGTAACCGAGTTTGAATTGTCGAAAATTTTTGTTCTTTAATTGCTTAAAAAATAAATAATATGAAAATTGTTGATGAAACATTACAAATCTATTTAGGATCATTCTAAATATCACAATAAAAAATTTCAACTTTCTAACAGAAAAACAAAGATTAAATTTTAAAAATTCGATATCGAAAGTCACTTTTATCAGGGATTTTACCTCCAGCTCATCCTTAATATTTATTTCGATAAATTCATGTATTTCCTTACATGTTACATTTTCATTGACGTTTTTTCTATATTGCAAAATCGAATAAATCTAAGTATCAATTTTACTCTAATGAATTAATATTCATTTTTCTACGAGATATAAACAAATGAAAGGTTTTTTCAATTTTCATAAAATTTGCATCGAAAGTTTCCCTGGGATATAAAAATAATGAAAAACTATGACAGAACTATTACATGGCAGCATCACTCGATATAAATCTGTTTCCTCGCAAGGTCGACCGGTGCGAGTCTCTCTATCTCGGACTCAATATTCTCGATCGCTAGTGCACACTCGTGATTTACACACTTCATACTTTTACTTGTATGGAAAAGCCGTGTCATAAAGCGCCCGAGTGTGCGTGCGTCTCTATCTCGAGGATCGAAGCGAGCTCGGATAGAAAGTCGATCGTTCACTTGTTTCCCTCTGTACTGAGAACTTCGAGCTCGTGCGTGCGCTCGCTCCTCTTTATACATTTTCCACTAGCAAATACGGAAATTGCCAGTTATCTCCGAGAGGCTTCCACCATTTCAGGAGCAACGATAACAAGTCACGAGGAAATGACATTTTTTTAATGCAAATTTTATTCGACGCAAATTTCATGGAAATTATTTAAAAAATAAATAAATAAACAAAAAATACTTATACCTATCTTTGTTATTTTCTATAATTAGTCAACTATTTTTTAAAAGAGTGATATTTAATATAAATATTTAGGCTTTTAATTTTCTTAATACAATTTTTTTCACAATTTTATTATCAATCGTATTGAACTTGCATCGACCGAAAAATTTCGTCCAGACATTGCAGATGAGACGTCGCATGGCTAATACTCGTCGAGTCATCGAGCGGAGTGACGACGTCGAAGGAGACGCGGATCAGTGGTGACCGCCACCCGTGTGGCTTCGTGCTGTAGCGTGGACACAACGTAGTCACGAGGTGATTAACGTTTCCTTTTGTCACGATGACTTTAACCGCTTTGAGAGTAAACTACGTGCACGAGACCAAGGTAAAATGTGCACAAAAATTCCAAACCCGCGTGACGTCATCGAAACGCATCATCCTGGAGCTTTTTTAATCGAGTCCTGACTATTCATGGTGTCTTGTAAGATCACGTTCATCGATCTTGAGATAAACAATAAATATTGACTGAGATGAAAATTCCTGTTTTTGAATTTCTTGAATTTTAATTAAAACATTATTATAACTAGCACATATTATTATTGAATATTCTATTTCGTAAACAAGTAAAAATAATTGGAATTCAAATTTTCAGGGGATGATAATTAAGATGAAAATCCCTGTCAATTTTTTTCATATTTAATTGAAATACATTATATTCTGGTAGATTGAATCATCAGGTACGAGACTTGAAAAAAAAAATTAGAAACAGAATTTACATAATCAAGAGCTCATAAATGTTGATAAAGATAATGCCAATTTTCATGAATATGAAATTTTAAATACATTTTATTATTAATTGTGTAAATATGTAATAAGACAAAAAAAATAGTAATTAGGGTAAGGGGGCGGGGTGCAAAATGGGATACTTAAGAAAAATTTCCGATTCCAAGGGTTTAAATATGCTGAATCTTTTGTTTTTTAATCACAATTAAAGGAAAGAAATAAAATTCTGAGGTGAAATAAAATTTTCATGAGAAAAAAATTTTTTTTAGGGTTCAAAATCGGGTACCTCTCTTAAAAGTACAAAAAAAAATTTTTTTTTCATACTTTGTTAAGTTACTATTAGCTTTGACGTCTTATTTCAAGTAATTAATTGATGATTTATTTTAATTTTTGTTTAATTGTGTTTCATTACCAAAGAAAATGTTCTTTTTCGATTTGCTACGTTAATGGATTTTTAGATTTAATTTTTGTTTAAATAGTGTTTTTAAATCACAAAATACAATGTTCTCCGCAAATAAAAGATCATTTGATATTAAATTTTATCAAAATTTCAAATATTGTAAATTTTCACTAAATATTTGGGGTATCCCATTTTGCCCCCCCTACCCTATAATTCGAGCTTCAATAATAAAAAAATAAAATTGGGAAAAAAATAAAATTGATAATGAAACATCAAATTGTGAAATAATTTTCGTTTTCGCAATGACAGAAGAGGACGCGCGTGCAACGTATACAAATAAGCGCAAGAGTCAGACGGGATTAGCGCCCGCAGTGGGCGGGGATCGTCCTTTTGCCGAGCAAACTAGAAAGTCCTGTTAGATATAAAGGCCGGAGATAAAGAGAGGTAAAAAGAGTGTCTTTCTCTCGCCGAGTGCAGCCCATGCAGCATCCATTAAATCCGGGAAGACAGTCTTGTTGGAATATAATTTTTTTTTTTTTCATTTAATTTTTATTACTATTCACATTTAACTCCACGTTGAAAAGGTGTCGCGGTTCAATCGTCGCTTGTATTGTACACTTACACGATCGACCTCACTCGATATACCAGGTATCGCAGAGGCGAGTAAATTCCTCGACCTTTACCCCGAGAGATCATATATTTCAACCCTGAAAATCATTTGTAAATCCAACACAGTTACACGCAGCGACAAATGATTTTTTTTACCTCTCTCTTGTTAACAGATGATCCTGCTCGACTCTTTGCCATGACAAATTTATTTATACAATTATGAAACTTTTTTTATTCAATGTAACCGTTGAAATTTAGAAAGTTTATAACTCCACGACGGTGTTGAATATGGTGTACGATGTTTAAATTGAAAAATAAAATCCACTAATGTGACAAGACGAACATGCACTTATCTTTTATCTAGAAAATAAATGAAGCTTTAATTGCAATTGTGAACTTTTTTTTTTAATATTTAAGAATTCTCGAATTTTTTTCTTGTTATCTAAGAAAAAATATGGTTTGTGATATATTTCGAAAAATATTTTGACGAACAAAGAACTTTCTCCTGAATTAAAAATTTTCGTACATTTTAAGTAGAAAGTAAGGACTGATAATTTTATGACTTTGGTTTTAAAAAAAATATTGTTTACAGAAATTTTGATTTTTTTCCATTAATCATGGGACGTAGACACGATCACGAAGTTATAAGAGAGCCTCGGGACAATCGCGTGTCATCTCCGTCATCGTTGTCCTGGTTCACGCGGTTCTGTACCCGACATTGTGTATGTGAAGAGAGATATCGGTATGGGAAAAGGTAAAGCGTATATATTACGTATGCTGAACGATGCACCCGGGTGTTCATCCACGCCACACGTTGTGCAGTTGTGGCTCACGGGGAGCCACAACGGTGCAACTAACTCCAGGGAACTTTGACCCGTTTCTCAGACTAAAGTCGCTCTCGTGTATCATTTAACCACACAAATATATATTTATTTTGCCAGGAGCCTCTGGCAACATTTTCTGCAGACAGAATAATAACTTTTTTTAAAAATGTATCTCGATAAAATTAATGTAATGATTGTAATTTGTTTAATACAAATGTTTGAAAATAATTTTATTGCGAAGGTTTCACAATTATATATTTGTTTTGCTTCCAACTCTGGCGATGTTTTTCACAACTATATTAACCAGAAACCATTTTTTTTGAGAATTGAATTTTGATAAAAATTCATGGGATACTTCGAAATTATTGCTAAATTTATGCATCTTTAGAAAAAATTTATAAGTAACTATTACCGTTTTTTTCGATATTTACAATTTATTATAATTTTATTTTTGATAAACCTGCATAAGAATATGTGCAATGATATATTTAGTAAATTAAGGAGTTACATAGGTTTCGTCGAAAAAAAAGTCTATTTTGAAGAATTTTTTTTTATAGGGTAGGGTAAGGAAAAATGGGGTAGGGGGGGCAAAATGGGGTACCCCAAAAATTTGGTAAAAATTTTCAATTTTTCAATATTTGATAAAATTTAATATCAAATAGTCTTTTATTTGCTAAGAACATTGTATTTGGTAGTTTAGAAACACATTTCAACAAGAATTAAAAAAAAAATCAATTGACATAGCACATCGAAGAAGATCATTTTCTTTCGTTGAAATTTGCACCGAAGCATTAGAATTCTATTATCAGTGGCTGGTCAAATTTTCCGTTTTTTATCGTTTCGACTTATATCCAATATCGTTTCAATATCCAGTTATGTATATCCTTAATTCATTCAGTAATCTTATAATTTATAATTCACGTTTATTCAATTTTTCTTACATTATATAGTGGTTTGATAAATATTGACGTTTACGTGATTTAGAAAAAATCTCTAGAATTTTAACAGAGTAAGATGCAAATGAAAATAAAACGTTTACAAAATTGTACAAATCTATCAAAATGAACATTAATTCATCAGAGAGCTCAATTGAGATTATCGTTGATGGTTATTCAATTTTACGCATAAAGCAAATATTAATTCATTCACTGAGACTATCATTGAGATTTTTCAATTTTCTTATATTGCTCACGTGAATATCGACATCTTGCAAAATTTTTTTTTATTCAAATCTAACTTTTGTTTTTATTTTTGCTCAAGGCAATTTCCGACATACATGTTTGACAGCAACATTTTCCTGCTTTAATTTAACATCTTGATAACATATTAACACAAAATCATTACAATTCTGCTAACCAGTATGTCGGACCCAAAATTATTTATTACACAATTTTTACAAAAAAATACATACATATGTATTCACGTTGCTCACCTCAGTCTCTGTCCACGTGGTCTGCAACTATAAATAATGCAAAAACAATATTCTTTCTACATCAAATTACGCTTATTATACAACTTTTACACAATACACAAACTCGTTTTTCAATTAGGTTAATAATGAAAGCAACTAATCTTTGATCCGATCGATTAAAATGATTTCAACTTGTTAGTGAAATTTTTCGACATGAAACAATTTTTTCGCAGGTTTACATAATTTAATTCGAATTTTTAAATGATCGAAAATCAGTTGATTCGAAGCTCGACAGGAGTGAAAAGTTGTCTGAATACGGAATAACGTTAGGGACCTTTCGAGAAGGCAATTATACAAGATATCAATGAAGTAAATCGAAGGTGGTGAGAGCGCGAATGGTGATAGAAACATTGGCAGCGTGACGAGAGGATCGAAGTCGTATCGAGAGGAGCGTGGAAATTCGTTAGCATTTGAAACTTTATGATACATATAGAAGCGTGTATAAAGCGATCTCTTTCGAGGCTTTTATAACTTCGGGAAAACTTGGACGTCGCCGATTTCAAACGTACATCAATACCGAAGGATCTCGCACACGTCTCGCTTGATGGTATAAATATTCTAAAATCCGTGAATGTTTCTACGTTTCGACGAGATAGAAAGTAAAGTAATCGATGGGAGAATCATTTGACCCGATGCGTGCGTGGAATTCGTAACACTGATTAATTCCCTATCGAGATCATTCTCAAATTTTTAATCTTCATTTGTTTCTATCAAACGCTGCATTCAGTGGGTTTTATTCAACAGCAAAAAATGAATGAAATGTTAACGCAAAATTGCTGAACGATAGATCGTTATTTACACTAGAAAGTATTTTACGATATTTAGGATTATAAAAATATTGAGTGATACGGTGCAATTAAAACAATTTATTTCACTTTCACAACTGTTTCTCATAATTCTATTATCAAAGGTTTCAGAAAGATTTTATAGTCGTGAAGTCATATCCAAGTCACTCGAATTTCTACAGAAATTACATAAAAAATTTTCTTATTAAAAATTAGTCACAACATTTATCGTTAATTAATCACATCTAAAATAATTTGTATCTTGATGATAATTAAATCAAAATAGATCTTACTGAAATCTAGCTAATTAGAGCTTTTATTTGCCTCTCCACGCAACACCAATTTTCCTTAAGGGGTTACATCTAGTCGTCGATCAAAAAAAAGGCAAGTTTTTGTGAATTTTTTTTGGGAAAACGATAGCAGGTTTCGCTCTATTTTTTGTTTCATAGTGAAAGGTATATTTTTTACTATGTTTCATAATTTTTTTGCTTCATTTGTGATTTTTTTACACTAAAAAAATTATAAAAAATAGTAAACACTATACCATTCACTATGGAAAAAGAAACAGTTCGAAAACTGCAATCATTTTCTAAAAAAAAAAATTTTTCAAACGTGTTTTTTTCGGCCGATGACTAGATGTAACCCCTTAATATAATTTTTATAAAATTAATCAAATTTCTTATAGACTATTAAACAAAATATCAGATATCGTCAGTGTTTTCTTATTCGAAAATTCGAGATAAAAGTAAATGCTGAAAATTCATCAGCTAAAGTTCTATCGCACGTCCAGACGCGATTACGAGATCGCGCAAAACATTGTGTATCTCGAGATCATCTCGTCTGGCTCGTTTCTCGATCTCTTTCCATCTCGTCCCTTGACATTTTTTTTCTCGTTTTCCTCTCTTTTTTTTCGTCCGTGCAAGGAATTTCGAGTACCTGAGTGCTCTCCGGATAAATTCACGCTGGTTCGTGCGCGGCCGCATCGGTTGAGTAATGTTTGCTCATGAGCAAGTCCAGATTCTGTTTACACGCAGCAAGTAGTAATACTCCTCAGCGTATATAGCTATTTCGTACCAGCAAGCCCCGTTTCACGGCTCTGCATAGGCTATATGGTTAAAACTCTTATACGCGTCTTACCGGGCAACCTAACTACCATATACACGTGACTTCACTCCGATACGTGCGCGAATTACAAAAGACTTTTTCTCCCTTTTATATTTTTCGAGACGACAGAACACTCAGTTTTTTTAATTCAGAAAAATTAGACGTACGATTCCGACCCTTAAAGGTCTATGCTCAGTCAAATTTACAGTATACTTCGTTTTTCTAAATTGATTGTTATATAGCATAGTAAATGGTAAATACATTTTTATTGATTAAAATTAATTATGTATAGGAAATCAGGATGAAAAAAATTATTAGTATCTGATTTCATTATTATTTTTCACTCTCGCACATGAAGACTAGCAGTCTCTGTGCTCTTATGCATCTATATAAATAGCTGTTATGGTAGCAGTTTCTCGTACATCAGTCGAATTGTTCCTCTTTTATTGAGTTTTCTTAACAAATACTCTGAAAATTCTAGGTTTTCTTTTTTTTTTTATAAGTAAAAGATATGAAGTATCACGTACTACCAAATTTTCAAAGATACTTTTATTTTTTCCTCTCTCTCTAAGAGACCCTCAACGCCGTAGTACTTGAACCGCGGGCATACCCGCTAAGCGAAGACAGTATCCTGTTTTAAAACATAGAAAATACTGAATAGATCATCCAACCCCATTTTTAGTCCGAATGTGTTTACATTTATGGAGAACAAAGGTGTGCGATCAAAGACAAGTTGCACGTTCAACAATCCACTGACTTATAGTCCGACTGGGAATGATAGGAGGGGGTAAATAAGTGAGGGTCAAGGGGGTAGTGGGGATTGGTGGGGTAACTTTTCCGAAGACGATTCTTTTGACAGTCGGACTATAAATTATTTTGGCAAATTTATGGAAACCCATAAAAAGGGTTAGTCATCTCCACCTCCTAATTAATTTTTTCCACTTTTGGATACAATCTGAACTATAAAAACCCCCAATTTTTATACGTAAAATCACAGTATCACAATGAAATCTCTACGAGTCGTGTATTGTCCGTCCAAGCTCCCGATCTTCCGTAAAAGACAGCGAGTATCTTGAGACGTATCATCTCGTATTTCTAAAACTTCAAATAGGCAATCGAAGCCTATTTTATTCAAAGAGTCAAAAAATATAATAATTGAAAGCCAAAGTGCAACGAATAAGAAAACTTCTGCCGAAAGACTTAAATAACGAAGAAGACACCTTCCTAAAAGTAATTAAGGTATTTATTAACAGGTAACAGTATCATTAGTAAAGATTCGTAGATACTGTCGCGTCGTACGAGACCGATAGACAAGTTCGAAAGAAAGGAAACGTCGAGCCATAAAAAAACAAAACGATTTGTGTACCGTTTCACAGACTTCCGAAAATTTCACTCACAGAAAAATGTACGCACTTTAGCTATAATTCTGTACAATTTGAAGGGTCATTTTTATGTTCATTTTTTCGTTTCTTTCAACTTCGATTGTACACTGCTTGGAGAATCCCGTCCCGAAAAATTTCATCAGAATTCCCTAAGTTTTATTTCATTTACGTGTCCTGTTTTGTCGCCTCGAGGCTTATTCTTTTTTTGCACTCTATAATAATCTCAGTTCAATTTACTATTTTTGTTTAGAATCTCTTGCTTTTTTAAACGGGAAAACCAAAAGGGCGTGAACCTTCGAGTCACTCCTGTCGTGGGTGTATTTTTATATTTTACCAATCAGATTCATTTTCACTTCTTCAACTTTTATCCCTTCAAAGCAGTCGATTTTCAAAATCGTATTTGCGAGTTCGCAGAAAAAGAAAAAGTCAGTCTAAGTCCGACTCACCAACGTATCGGAACTCTAAAGCTCGTTCAACAGTCTCCTAGCCAAACATTATTTTCTCACAATACAGTCCACTGTAGTTATACATTATATATAAAAATAAATAAATAACTTGTAAGAATATCAAATTTCTACATCGGATTATTTTTTTTTCAACCCACCAAACGCAGTTCGAGTCCCTTAAGAGCAATCACAACCACGTGACCACCCAGATTTCGTAGGTCCCGGATTTCTCTCTCAAAATCGAATAATTAGACTTGAGAAAATTACAGTATAT
>JAPYYX010004046.1:0-15693 GCA_030522605.1 Cremastinae sp. B BG-2022a | reverse complement strand
TATCCATACATTTTTTAGGACAAAATGGTTCCCCCAAAAATTTCGGCAGAACAACATCTCTGCCCAAAATTTGTCTACTCAACAATACTAAAAAACAATATCCAATCTGAATAGCAATATCGAGTAGACAAATTATGAGCAGAGATGTTGTTCTGCCAAAATTTCATTAAATATCCATAAATTTTTGGGGGCAAAATCTGCCCTCAAAATTGTTGACACTCAAAGTGTTTAGGAGGTAAAATAGGCTGTCAAGACTTTGAAAACCAATAAATATTTTTGCGCCAAACGTGTTAGTAAAATTTTTGTTTTATAGAAACGTTTAAAAAATTACAAATGATGAAGGATAAACTAGGTAATGAGTTCAACAGCATTATTTATTACATTTTTCTTTAAATACAATTTCTTTTATAGAAACGAAGTCATCAAAATGTAAGAGACTAAAACCAGTCCATTACACTAAGGGTTCTAATAATTTTTCCTTAAGGGGCCCATTTTGCCCCCGCTCCCCTTCCCCTATGTAAGATCGAAAGAAGGAACGTTATCTAATTCCGAATCCCGCCGAACACGAACCAGTGTGTCAGTGAGCAGAACAAGAATTCTACATTACTATTGTAAATGAAAATTACTCTTTATTTCTACATTCTATATATATAGAAATTTAAGAATAAGTTTCTTTTAGAGTAGTGACGAGTAGAGCTCCTGTTCTGTCCGTCAGTTGACGCTAGCCTGGACGCTTGCCTGTGTGCCTGTTGGTTTGTTGGGGTGGTATTATGATGTATCATTACCATAATACTTTCCACGGGGATGAAAATCCATACCCTGGAAGGGAGTGTAAGGGAACGTGGCGAATGATCCCAATTTTTTTCATATATGTTTTTGGACTTTCCCTACCATATCCGCGAATAAAAAATTTGAGAATCACCATACAACACCATGTAAAAATTTGTTTTGATTTTCTTCAATTTTCATCCCCTTGGAAGGGGATGTTCTGGAACTCACCGATCGTTCTCAATTTTTTCATGTATGTTCATGGACTTCCCCTAACATATTCGCGAATAAAAAATTTAAGAATCACCATACAACACCATGAAATTTTTTTTTTTCTAATTTCTTCGAATTTCATCCCCTTGGAAGGGCATGTTCCGAACGTCCTGTTTTTATATTCGTTTTTGGACCTCCTATATCGTATCCACAAATAAAAATTTGAGAATCCCCATACAACACCATGTGAAAACTTTTTCCCAATTTTTTTACTTTCAACCCCCCAACGGGGTGGGTTTCGGAGAGCGGACCGTAGTTAAATTTTTGGACATTCATTTTTATGATCTTTTATTAAGTAAGACTCGCTCAGAATAAAATTTGAGAATCGAAATAATAATTTCAGCGAAAATCGTTGCATTCCAACGATGCAAACTTAAAAGTCCTTATTATACCAGGCCATTTTAAAATTGAAAATTAACCTCTGTATCACTTGTCAAACTCATAGTGTCAGCTTCGCTAATCATAAAAATCGTCCGTTTGACTAACTCAGTACCAGATGAACTCTTATAATTTGTTTAAAACTCAAATTCGAAATTGGGTATATTTTCATAAAAATCAATTATTGGTTGACATAAATAAATATTTTTGAAATATTCAAATACGAACATGTAATTTTTATTTTTATTTATCTCAAAAATCAAGTTCGAAATTTTGTATAAAATTTATTTATTTTTAATAATATTTATCTTCTATATGTGATAAATTTAATTGTGATTTTATTATGATTTTTTAAATTGTCAATAGAAGTTGAGTAAAAAGGATGAAATGAATGCAGGTTGAAGTCACTGGAGAGAAGGACGTAGAAAATCTTAGCAGTGTCAAGTTGAAGGTCGTAACGCGACAAGCCGGACTTCACAGATTGGCAGAATACACGCCCAGGCTGAAAATTCTTATCTTGGACGACAGCTGCGTTGATTCACTTCGCGATTTAGGATCGTCTATGAAGTTCCTAGAAAGTCTCAGTGTTTGCAGGTGATGACGTTTGATGAACAATTTGCAAATTTAAAAAAAATCGATTAAAAAAATTCAGGAATCAAAATCTGCCAAAAAAAATTTGAAAAAAAAGACGAATAGAAAATTGATATTGAATTTGACAGAAAGTTAAATTTGGATTGTATAGATTGTAAAGATATAAATTAAAAAATGAAAAAAATTAAAATTTAATGAAAAAATTTTTTTTTTTTAATTTTACTGTGCATAAATATGACAGAGACAATTGATATTTCCAACGTCAGATGCAGTTTAAATTGCCTGGATGGTTTGTGGGGTCTTCCCAGAATCAATAAGCTCTTGGCTCGAGGAAATAAGATTTCTGACATCTCACCATGTTCCGGTGTTGATAAGCTTGTTGTGCTGGATGTTGCTGAGAATGAAATCAAAGATTTGTCTTCTTTTATTTATCTCGAAGTTTGCAAACGCTTGCGAATTCTCAACGTTTTCGGAAATCATTTCAACGACTATAGTAATACTTTGACAGTGAGTCTCTTCGGCTAAAAAAATTAAAATTATCATTCTGTATACAATTTTAATTTAAATTTGATCACTTTTTAACTAACTAATTTGAATCAGATTTTGAGGTATAAAAACAGATGATTAAGAAATTTGAATTTTCAGCGTCTGCTTCCTCAAATTCAATTCCTCGATGGTGAAGATGTTACAGCTGGAAGAAATTTGCAAATTTTGGACAAGAATGCTGACAATGAAATCAGCAGTCACAAATTAGTACGAAAAACTTTTCATAAACATTTTGCTTATCATTAATCTTTAATTTTCATCGAAATAATTTGAATTTCAGGATGATGGAGACGAATTGTTATTTCGTAATTGAATGATGTCAAATTATTAAAAATTCGTAAAATTTGTGAGAATAAAAATTTGTGAAAAAAAGTTTTTTATACATTTTATTAAATAAACAGACAATTTGTAGAAATTTCTAGCAATGTTGAGATATTTTTCGAAAAAATGATTCATGCTTCTAAAATAAAAATCATTTGCAATGAAAGTTTACTTTTTTTAAATGTAAACATGTTTTTTTTTAATAACTCGTTTGAAATTTGTAGAAATTACTAGAAATATCGAGTTCACAATATTTCTCGAAAAAAATTATTCACAATACTAAAACAAGACAAGAAAATTACAATAGACATTTACCATTTGTTCAACGAAAAAAAAAAAAAATTTCCCAAAAGTACTCGTTGAAAATGTCTAACATTAAACGTACGAATCATGATTCTCGATTTCCATCTCATGAATAAAAAAAGCGACCAACCAACCCAACGCAGATCGAAATCGAAACCCCGGCAATTAAAAAAAAACAGCAAATATTATTTTCGGGAATTCCAAAACTTTTTTCTCGCTATCGCGATTAAACCAAAAAAAAAGAAAACGAGAAGTCACCGCGTGAAAAAAATCACAATGTACGAAATAGGAATCGATTATTAATTCATTTTTGATTCTTTATTCATTTCCGGCCGTATTAAACCTACGCACACACACACATAATAACAGCGTGGGAAAATAATAACACTGATGAACAAACGCACGGATATACGTGAGATTCTTTTGTCAAAGATGTCAAAGTGTGAAGCTTTTCGCAATCGCGATCATTATCGAGGTCAAATAATGGGCCGAGGAACCATTTCGGGTGTCTATCTCGAAATTTAGGTCGATCAATCCCTTTTAGTTATTGTAATCTCGTGTTTTGCCAAATCAACGATTACGACGCGACACAACGAAGAGAGAGAGAGAGAGTGAGAAAAAGAGAGAGAAAGAGGGCGAGAGTGAGAAAAAGAGAGAGTGAGACAGAAAAAGACACCAACGGAGATGATACGTATTATAAATTGCATAATAACAACGAGTTTAAAAAATGAAAAAAAAAACGAAATAGAGAGAGAGAGATGAGAGAATAAGACGAGTATTATAGTTCATGAAGTCTCGTGTGTCAGTTATCATTTAAAGAAGCGTGTCCCGACCCAGTTTCTCACCCAATGTTTGGTTAAACAACAACTCGAACCAATTTATTAGAGGCGTGAATTTTCTCTCTCTCCTTTACTCCTCTTTCTCTCTCGTGCCTTTTCCCTCCTATATAATTCCTCGTATATTTATATTTGTTGTTAAACCGTTCAATAAGGCTCTCGCTACTATTTTGACTACGAGAGACGGAGTAGACCGATTAATATAGTGTCACAAGACGACAAACGCTATGAATCATTTATTCACGCCTCGGCTTGTATCTCGACGAGGTATCTTTTGTTTTCATTTCTTTTCGATATCTCTTCCTCTTCACACTTATCCTCCGCTAACTCATGTTTACTTACGAGAACGATAATCGACCTCAGCACATTTGTTGTTCGCATCTTTTTTTTTTCGACTAATAACGAAAAATGCCTTCGATATTAATGGATCGTTTCGTGTACCAGAGTGAACTTTAATATTGTAGGAGAATTTCTTTTACTTTATCTTCTCTCTCTGTCTCTCTCGTTTGGATATCTTTCGAACAGTTTCGAATGAAGAAACGAAGTTACGCGTTCTTGGAGGATTGTAATGATGTTTGCTCTCGAGGTTCTTCACTTTTCGATATTTGAGAAAAAAATGAGCACTTGAAATCGAGAGTTAGTTAATTTTGTATATTGATCATTTTTATATAGTATTAAAATATAATAAAAATGGGCCCCTGGGGGCAAAATGGACCCCCATCAAAATTTCAATATCCATAAATTTTGTCTACTCAACAATACTAAAAAACAATATCCAATCTGAATAGCAATATCGAGTAGACAAATTATGAGCAGAGATGTTGTTCTGCCAAAATTTCAATAGATATCCATAAATCTTTGGGGGCAAAATCTGCGCTCAAAATTGTTGACACTCAAAGTGTTTAGGAGGTAAAATGGGCTGTCGAGACTTTGAAAACCAACAGATATTTTTGCGCCAGACGTGTTAGTAAAATTTTTGTTTTATAGAAATGGTTGAATAATTACATATGATGAAGGATAAACTAGGTAATGAGTTCAACAGCATTATTTATTACATTTTTCTTTAAATACAATTTCTTTTATAGAAACAGAGTAATCAAAATATAAGAGACTAAAACCAGTTCATTACACTAAGGATTCTAACATTTGTTCCTTAAGGGGCCCATTTTGACCACCCCCCCCCCTCCCTTATATTATTAAACTAATCAGCATTTTTTAAAATAAGCTTATTCAGTTAAAAAATATTGTTTATAGAAAACACAACAAATTAAACATAATTTATGTAATGTAATGTGAATAAAGTAAACTGAGTATTTTGAGTGTCAACATCAGAAATGAATAATTAATAATTTATTCAATGCATTAGTTTAAAAAAAGTTTTGAAAAAAATTTGTTTATAAAATAATTGTTATAATCCTCGACTCACTTTTAAGACGTAACACAAAATGATGAATTGACGATCCACTTCATTTCTTTACAAACTTTCAAGCCAATTAATCATTTCTTACGCTTTAAAGATCTCGGGACGTGTATTTTGTAATTATGCAAAGTTACTCGTTTGTCATCTGAGTTTCGAGTGTACCTACGTCGATCGTTATGTCGCATCGATTCAGAGAAGTGTCGCCGTTTGTTTAAATTTTCATCACTTCCGGCAGCAATCTAAGTATTTATTTATCTTCAGTTTTATTTTCTGAGATTTTTTCTGGATTGCTTAATCATTTTTACTCGTTATTTTTATAAAAAATAGTCGTTCATCGTCATTCTTTGGTGGCACTTTCGATCCTCACCATTCATAACGATGAAGGGAATGGCTGTGTGTGATTTACATTCGAATTTGTATCATTCACCAGAAGTAATTTCAGTACTGAATGATTAAATATATATTTTTTTTAAATTTCTATACTAACTTAATAATTTTCCAACAATCGATTTTTTATTGACTTTATCAAATAATGATAATGTATCAATTTGTATCGCTGTAAGAAATGTCAGCTTTTGATTAAATATGCATCACTTCCGGTTGAGAATGAATTTTTTTCTTTTTTTCGAATTAATTATTAATTTTTTCCAAGTATTTCTTACACCCCACATTCATTTTTCCTCAAAAATTGTATACCGTTCTTCAGCCTTCTCGAGCATCAAGAACCAAGTGACAGAAATAAAAAAAATGTTACACAAGGACAAAAACAATCGGTTCGTCACATCTGTATCGACCGGCGGTTCCCCTCGGCTATCAGGATTTTCGTTCACTTTTTCCTTTTTCTGTTTCTCTAGCCTCGTCTTCGATCGCCGTACTCTTTTTTCATGCTCTTTTTCTGTATCAGAAGTATCATCTGTACACGCCCAAATGTTTTTTGCCGAATCCTTTTAGCTTTTAGACATTTTTTTGTCGAATTGTTTCCATCAAGGAAAAAACTCGAGTAAACAATTTTCCATAAGCGCATTCGTATCCAAATTTCGTCTTATTGTTGCAAAGATAATTTAAAATATTGCACAAAATTTTTATAATAATAAAAAATCATTAAATAAACAAAAAAATTACCATCAAAAAAGAGAGAATGATATGAATGTAATTAAATAATTAAATAATTGTAACAATTTTTCTGTAAGTTAATTTTGCTTCAGCCATATATTTATTCACTCTTTTCTTTCTTTTTATCTTTTTTTTATTGTAGTACACCTTTCGATCGTATCAGAGTCATAAAACTGCAAACAAGAAAAAAGAATCGAGAGAGCATCGAGTATGTCATTTTCTTGCGATTGAAAAAAAAATTTAAGTTTAAATGCTGATATGATTAATGATTCAAAAAAAGTACTATTTCAGCGATATGTTCAAGAAGTTCAATTATGCGAACATCTAATCTAACGCTGAAGAAAAAACGTGGTATATAATTATCTTAACACGATAATTAAGAATTTTTTTTTACTTATTTTACTCTTTACTTTGAATTTATTATACATAAATATTTTTGTGTTTGTACTAGTAAAGGGCAGGCAAGAAAATATACGTCAAATAATTTCGTATGTATTCATTTATTTGACTTTTGCAATTAAAAGTAAATCACATGATTTAAATACGATTGCGATTCATAACCCTCACGAAAAAAGTTGTAGATAATAATTAAAACATAAACAAACAATTAAGAATGACCAAAATTACTATAAAAATATCAAATATAGGGTAAGGGGGGGCAAAATGGGATACCCCAAAAATTAGGTGAAAATTTTCAATATTTCAAAGTTTGATAAAATTCAATATCAAATAGTCTTTTTTTTGCTGAGAACGTTATATTTCGTGATTTAAAAACACATTTAAACAAAAATTAAATCTAAAAATCAATAAACATAGCAGATCCAAAAAGAACATTTTCTTTGGTAATGAAACACATGTAAGCAAAAATTGAAATAAATCATTAATTAATTACTTGTAATAAGACATCAAAGCTAATAATAATTTAACAAATTATGAAAAAAAAAAAATTTCATACTTTTTGGAGAGGTACGGCAGAACAACATCTCTGCTCGAAATTAGTCTACTTCACAATGCTAAAAAACAATATCCAATCGAAATAACATTATCGGGGAGACAAATTTTGAGCAGACATGTTGTTCCGCCGAGAGGTACCCCGTTTTGACCGCCAAAAAATTTTTTTTTCTCATGAAAATTTTGTTTCTTTCATTTAATTGTGATTAAAAACCAAAAGATTCAGCATATTTAAACTCTTAAGATCGGAAATTTTTCTTAAGTACCCCATTTTGCCCCCCCCCCCACCCTACTGTTTCTGATTAGAAATTACGATACAATTTTTTTGTACCAAATTTGTTTCCCACAATTACCCTAAATTTTATAAATTAAAAAAAATATTTATAACAATGAAAAATAACGATAACACAAAAATAAAAATAACACCAGCGAATAAAAAAATTATTTATCGTCGTTGCATAATTTTCATTTGTTCGCTTCTCTGTTTCCCTTTTATTTATTCCGTGTCACAGTACTTTTCGATGTTATCGGTAATGAGGGGCAGGAAAGGAGGAAAAGAGAGTCGAAACGCGTCGCGGATGTCGTACGTGTTCGCTGTTGATAGACGTGACATGTCCCAGAGGGGATACCGCGAGGATTCACACCTGTGACGCGCACGATCGCTTCCACCCTCCAGCCAGTCCATTTTTTTTCCCATAACCGATGAGCCTTGTCACATTCCACTACTTCGTTTACCTCCACACCGCTCGTGCACTCTTAAACATTTCACTGAATATCGCGATTTCGTTTGAATAATTTTTATCGTTTAAATTTGAAAAGTGCGTTTAAATAATTTATTTATAATTTTTCTTTTATTTTTTCTTCATAAAATTTGTTATTAATTTTTCAAATTTTATTCGTCGTTTTGTGGCGGTTCTTTATTCTAGTGCGTCGCAAAGATGGATACAGTGTCGTGGAAGGAAAAAACGATAATAATTGCGTGACGGAAAGTTATAGTTTATAATTCTGTAAAATAATTTTTATTACAATGTAGTTGTGAAAATATCAATTCCCATTGCAATTATGAAAGGCCTGCAGGAAATATTTATGCGTCTCATCACGGCGGTTTCCCTTCAAACGGAAGCACCGATAACTGGTACGGTATATTCTTATCATAATTATTTTATTGAAATCGTAACTCCGCACGTGAAGTTCATGATTTAATTTTTTATAACTTTTGAGAATATTGGATTTCCTGAGAATTCCATCTACATGATTGAACGAGGAAAAATTATACAAACTTTTTTTTTCTTCAACTATGAATGATTCTTTATTTCCTTTTTACAGGATTTTATGGAGTTCCGTCTCCTTACATGGTTTCTCCACAGAAATCTTATATTCTAAGTTAACCCCCCGGCCGCCCGCCCCGTACCGCCTGCAACGTCCTCGCTTGCAGACAGGACGGAAGGCCAGGAGGTCGAGAGCACACAAAAACCAGCGCAGGCCGAAGATAGCAAAAAAAGAGAGAGGGAGCTCGGTTTCCGGTTTCCTTTTTTGCGGCACCTTATCCCTCTTCCCCGTACCCTTCTTCTTCTATCCTTTCTTCAACTATTATTTTGATAAAATATTTATTTTTGATAGAGCTAGAACAACAAAAAGTTTAATACCAAAATTAATCAATTTTGCTCACATTTTCAAAACGGAACTTAGCAAAATAAAAACGTGATAAAAAACTACTATTTTAATAAAAATGTTACTTTTGATTGATATAAACTATCCAGAACAAAATATCAGAATTTATCTATTTTTCAAAAAAAAGGTCGAAACATATTACTGTAAATCTGCAATTTTTGTATAAAATTTTATTTTTCATATGGAATTATTACTATGATTTTTTTATTTCAAGTGTCTCAAACATAGAATAGTTGGAACCTTTGAAAATGAACGAGACAATAGTGATATTTTGTACATTCAAAGACATTTGTTCTCAATTCCATTTCACTTCATCGGATAAGTGACTTTTCACTTGCGTTACCAAACTAATGTTGAGAAGACGGAAGCCAAACTTGATATACAGTTCCACATGATAGATGAACTCTTACAAGTTTTAAACCTCACTGATATAATCAACGAAAAGATAATGATTCATGATAAATATATACAAAAACCACTTTTCCTAAATTTCCAAGTGAATTTTTCATACATTTTTTTTAACTTAAACAATTAAATAAAAAATGTAAAATAAAAATTTGAAAAAGAAAAAATAGGAATAAAAAATTCCTAAAAAATATAAAGTAAAGCCTTATTATGCAAGTTGGTTACAATATTATTTATAAAATATTGTTATGAATTCATACAATTGTACTGTATAATTGAAAGTACTATGCAATATCTGTATTCTACATCAACAAAACACATTTATTATCAGAGCAAATGTATATTATTGTTTTGGACTTAGCATTAAACAATTATTGTGTAAAATTTCGTGTTTTCATTTCAAGATCTGATTTGAAAGATAGTATCTAAACGATAATAAAAAAAAGAATAAATGTTACGTGAAAATGTTACATTGGAAATTTGTTTAAAATTTGAAAAATGCATGACAGGCATGAATAAAATAAAAAATACAAAATCATAAAATGTTGAAAAAAAAATTATTTTTCGGTTAAAATGGTTTTCCCTCTATATTCCACAACATTCAAAGAATTTTTTAAACTATAAAAAATTTTGATTTGTTGAAAATTTTGCAGTGCTGTTGCCCCATGAAAATCTTAGAGCTGTTTTTGAGTTTTTCTTGAAATATTACGTGAGAGGTACAAGAATGGATTTGCAACTTTAGAATTCGATTTAGATCAAGAATTTTGGAGTTTTTTAAAGTAAGAAAAATGCAGCGTAGATCAAAATTCGTAATGGAATGATTCGCGTTAGATCTCAGCAACACAATTAGACTCATTTTTGCTCTGCGATAAGCTCAGTCATAGTCTCGAGACTTCGTAATATTTTGATGAATGGGATGAAGATAAACCGAATACGATCGAGTAACCCATGATCGTTCTATATAACATTTTTTAAAACACATTTCCTGTTACCCGATTACCTCATTCCCTGCAACGAAAGCCACAAAAGATGCTTTATTAAATGTATCGAAAACAAAAACAAAACTCCATGGCACTGAACAATGAGAACAGCGAAATTAGTTCAAATAAACATATTTTACAAAATTACTTACTTTTTTAAATAGTTTTCATTTCGTAAATATTTTTTTGTCATCTATTATGTTATGAATTTTATAAATTTAAAAATAAAATAAATTCGATCAGAATGAAGTAAAATAATGTTGTAAATCATTTTGAATCACAATTATAATAGTTTTGTTATAAACCATATGATA
Organism: Cremastinae sp. B BG-2022a; assembly: GCA_030522605.1. Taxonomy (NCBI): domain Eukaryota; kingdom Metazoa; phylum Arthropoda; class Insecta; order Hymenoptera; family Ichneumonidae; species Cremastinae sp. B BG-2022a. Next base: position 4,823 of record JAPYYX010004046.1, on the reverse strand, counting down.
ATAGTGCGAGATTTGCCATCTTATTTTTCATTCCTAAACAATTAATTCAAAACACTTTTAATTTATTCATAAAATTAAAATTTTCTATTTCAGATGTTACCGAACTTCCTGGAAATTTATCGGGACTGGAGCGACTGGATATCCGAATAACGACTGTAGATGTGAGATTTATAATAACACTAATAACAATAACTATAGCACAGTAATGAGAAGGAACAATAAGAATAATAAAATATGTAGTTGAAGGCAAAAAAAATTTACATGGTAAAATCAATCATATATCAGTCTTATCTCTGTTGAAAGAGTTTCCGTATTATATAGTTTTATTTATGGTTTTTTTTTTCAAGTATGCACTCGTAATCGACCTCTTCGAACTAAACATCAAACAGTATACTTGCAAATATGAAACATTATGAAAATTGGCTCTGGAGAATGTTACAGTCAAAGTCGTAAAAAAAAAATAAAATAAAAGAGTAACAGACACGGAAATGAGTATTACGATGTGCAACTTCGATTTTTCAAAGCTTTCGTAACAGAATTTTTGCACGTGAGATTTTTATCGATGGAGCTCTTGACTCATTTTTCCTTTTTTTATTTTACTTCGTCGTTGACAAGCTCCTCCTTTTTTTGTATTTTTAGGGATTCCAATGATATTTTTTTACATATATATATTTTTTTTCGTTTCAATTAATTTGGCTGGAAATATTACAGGACATGCCTTACTCTGGTATCATCACTGAAAATGGAACCATAAAGGGCACTGGTTTCGCTTTCGAAATTTTACATCTGGTCCAAAGACATGTGCACTTCAATTACACCATCGTCCTTGCCAATCAATCGATCTTTGGAGATGATAAAACAGGGATTATGGGGCTGCTGAAAAATAAGGTTACTATTTCTAATTAATTAGACACGTTGCTAAGGTAGTTGTCGTGGTACAGTCAAATAAAAAGTTTTTTTCATAGTGTATCTTCGTAATAAGCGGTTTTCGAACTTACGTATATGAAGAAAAGTTGTTGCACATTGATTCAAAAATAACATACTCGAAATTCAAGGTCATATTACATGACCTTGGACTATTACAATCGTTAAAAAATCATAAAAAACAAAATAGTCAGATTCTTTTTAAATAACTAATGGAAACTTCTTTGTATCAGCAAAAAGAATTATGCAAAATTTCAAGATGGTTCACCATCTAGAAGTCAAGATATTTAAAATTGAAAATCACAATATTTGACATGTGTGCTCTTATGGAAGAGAACTGAAAATCGTGATTTTTAACAAAAAATATCTCAATATCTACGCGGTCAAACCTCTTGAAGTTTGGTACAAGTATGTAGGTCATATTAAACAAAACTTGTGTAAATTTGTAAGAAAAATTCTGACACAATTATTTTTGCACGACAACTACCTTAGATAGTTAGATGTAGTTTATTGTACAAAAGGATCCCTATGTGTACAAGCGAGAACAAAATAGAAAATAATACATGAAGTGCGAATGGCGTAACAGAATAATTAAGAATGATTGCAATCAGCTTAGAAGCAGAGCGCAGTTACAGAGTGAGAGAAGCTTGGCTACCAAGTTTCAAACCGCAAAGTAAGAATATGGGTAAAAGGCCGAAATACTCTGTAACACGTCTAGTTGCGATACATTGAAGAATTGAGAAATAAGGTGACGCTACCGAGTATCTTCGGGCACCTCGAGGAGGTGCAAGAAAAGGGCCACCGCTTACGCGGCTAACGATGTTGTTGCACGGACGGAGTCAGGAAGCAAGTTTCAAAACCCGCACAATCGTGGAGCGTTTATAATATTCCGTTCGAACAAAGGGGACCACAAGGTCCCATTCTCACCGAGTCCCTCGCAACAGACGTGCCCAGTCCCGAGCTTCAGAGGCCAGCGCAAAACGATGGGAATCCGTTTCATTGGATTCTTCATGTAGAGAGCGATAGGCGCAAATCCCCAAAAAATAGTTCTGCCGTTGGGTAACCTTGAGCCACTGAAGATCAGCATAATGCGGCGTGATATAGTCCGATTTACGGGATCTGACAACAAACCTGACGCCAGCGTTCAGGGCCCACTGCAGCCGTAACACGTCCGTAGAGGTGTAGTCAGAGAGAGCAGACGAGCAGTAATCCAAGAGTGGATAGACCAAGGCTGAAATCAGATGTTTGCGCAGCGGAACGGGGAGTTCATTGCCGTAAGCTCTCAGCTGCTTGACGACTCTATAGATTTTCCTGCAGGTGGCGCTAACTTGTTCCGTCCAGTTAAGCGTAAGTGAGATCAGCAGCCGAAGATCGTGAACACTGTTTGAGTACGGCACAACCGTTCCTTTAACCGCTATGGGCGGTGGGTGAGACTCCATGACGGCATTAATGTATTTGGCAGAACTAATAACGATGGCCAAGGCTGAAACCAGATGTTTGGGCAGCGGAACGGGGAGTTCATTGCCGTACGCTGTCAGCTGGTAGACGACTCTATAGATTTTCCTGCAGGTGGCGTTAACTTGTTCCGTCCAGTTAAGCATTAGGGAGATCAGCAGCCGAAGATTGCGAACACTGTTTGAGTACGGCACAACCGTACCTTTAACCGCTATGGGCGGTGGGTGAGACTCTATCACGGCATTAACGTATTTGGCAGAGCCAATAATGATGGCCAAGGCTGAAACCAGACGTTTGCGCAGTGGAACGGGGAGTTCATTGCCGTAAGCTCTCAGCTGGTAGACGACTCTATAGATTTTTCTGCAGGTGACGCTAACTTGTTCCGTTCAGTTAAGCGTAGGTGAGATCAGCAGCCGAAGATCGCGAACACTGTTTGAGTACGGTACAACCGTTTCTTCAACCGCTATGGGCGGTGGGTGAGAATCTATCACGGCATTAACGTATTTGGCAGAACCAATAATGATGACATTCGTCTTCCCTGCAGACAGAGATTCAGTAGCCCAATGACAGTCCGTGTAGAAAATTTTCGAAAAAGTTATTTTTTACTTTTTGGAACCGTATTTTCCGATCATAGAAAAGACAATGGTTTCTGCACTATGAAATATTGTACTGAAGAAAATAATATTTAAGGATGTAAATAATTCGAAACACTGTTAATTAAATTCCAATACTTTTGTGCAATTTTCAACTCAATTCACTAAACCGTTTAAAAGTTATATCAAATTGAATATTATACGTATTCGAAATTATAATGAATTATAAATATCGAAAAAACGGCGTTACTTGTAAATTTTTTCTCGGTATAATTTTATTATAATTAAAATGTTATAATTATAAAAAATGTATAAGCAATAATTATTATTTTTTGTCTCCATGCAGCAAGTCGACTTGGCCGTTGCTTTCATTCCTATGGTTCTGGATTATGCGAAATATTGCACGTTCAGCGCGGTTATGGACGAAGCTGAAATTACTTTTATGATGAAGAGACCACACGGTTCTGCGAGCGGACAAGGAATTTTGGCTCCTTTCGAGGATAAGGTCTGGCTGGCCATTTTCATATCGTGGTCCATTTTTGGACCACTCATGTACATTTTAATAATAATGAGGTAAGTTTTTTTAACTGTTATTTAATTTATAAATTGTAATTGATCATTATTATTGATTTCTAACATAACATCATAAACTTATTACATTGATTATGACAACAATAATAATTGAATTCAATGATTTTTCATAACAAAGTAATTAATATATATTTTGAGCAGTTTCTTTTTATCATAATTCAAGTAATATTAAATTCAATCATTTTTATTCACAAAGTAATGAATAACTTTTAAAAGGTTTCTAAAATATCTTATCTTTATATTTTCGTAACAAAAATTCAGTATAAAATACAGAAAAAAAAATTGAAACATTTTCGTTTTTCTTGCAGATCAAAGTTACCAAGTCGAGCTCCCGAAAATTATCCTTTTACGACATGCATGTGGTTCGCTTACGCGGCTTTGATAAAACAAGGAACGACCTCGGAGCCTGTGACAAGTACTTGATCTAAGATCTTAACTGAAAATTTTAAAAAAATTTAATTTTATACTTTAATGCGTATTGAAATAATTAAAGATCCGTCTCGATTGATCTTCGCAACGTGGTGGATTTTTATAACAGTCCTGACGTCCTTCTACACCGCGAATCTGACAGCTTTTCTCACTTTCGGTAAATTCACGTTACCGTACAACAACGTCAAAGACATCACAGACAGTCGTCAGAGATGGACCGTCATGGAACACGGAACAGTGCACACAGCAATTGAAAAAGTGAGTCAATTTTTTTTCCTTGTTCAAAAATATTTGTCAAAAATGAAAATCAAATGTATTGAAATTAGAAAAATGATAAAAATGTAAGATATAGTTATCCCATCTAAAAGTATAGATTCATTTAGAATTTGTACGGAATTCGGTACGAATATTACGAAATTAAATGCAGTAATAAATCTTGAATATCTTCTTAGAAAGAGGCTGGAAAGTGGATGTTTTATTGCTTTTTATCAATGCAGAATAACTTTTTGTATAGTAGAATTCAAAATGCGTGAGAGGGGGTATCGAAATTTTGTTTTTTCTCATATTCCAAGTGGACTGAAAATTTAAGTCCATTAGGAAAAGTTATTGCAAATCAATTAAAGAAAAACATACTCAAAATTCAAATTGATCTTACGTAAAGTTTATTTGTTATATAATAAACAAAATGGTAAACATTTTTGTCTTCTGATTTTTGTAAAAAATTAATTGAATCTTCTTTGATGTTATATAAAAATGTGTGCAAAATTTCAATAGGCTTCACCGACCAAAAAATCGAGATACTCGTCGTTAATATCGTGATATTTAACATGG
>JAPYYX010004038.1:0-14433 GCA_030522605.1 Cremastinae sp. B BG-2022a | reverse complement strand
CAGAACCCTTTCAAAAGTCTAGAAAGACAGAAATTCGCAAATTTTCGTTCTGAAAATACTTTTGACATTGATTGTACGTATCATTCCTCCTTAATCTTCCTCTAAAAGGACGAATATTTATGGTCATTTTAAAAAGTATCAAAAAATATGAAAAAACAATTTTTTACCTGTTTTTTCAGTGTATAACATTTTTTAATATTTAAATATGTAATTTTAATTTTTATCAGATATCGACACATTGAACTCATTCATAGAATTTAAATATTCATTAAATAATTTTAAATGATTTTTTATTTAAAAAATTTATAAAAATTATTAAATTATTTTTCTGAACTTTTTTTCCATGAAGTCATGAATGGTCCGGCGAAGATGAACGAGCCAATGCCGTGGACGACGGATCGGTTACGTCTCGGCGAAATCACGCGACCGAGCATCCGCTCGCGGAGGCGTCGATTCCGCTCGCCTCGCAATCGCGTCTTCAGGACTCGAGCCAGGTAACGAGCGTGGAAGGTCAGAGCTATCGTGCGAACTCGACCCAGCAGAGCCAACAGGAGAGCGTGCTTCAAAAATTTCGTAAAAGCTTCTCCCTGAGATTTCACAAGAAAGGAAGCAAGGAGAGCAACGACGGCGAGGCCTCGACCGCGGGCGGAAGCATCGATGATGCGAGCAATGACTCCGTCAACCTCAGACTGAACGATGACAATTCAGAGACTGCGAAAACCAATCTAACGGAATCGACCTCGCAAAACAAAGAGGATCTTGCCAGCGATCAAAAATTCCGGTTGGCAAATTTATATTTATTTTCATTTTATTATTTTGTATTTTTGTTTATATAAAATAATTTATTTTTATTTTTAGAACAAATTATCTTAATGAATTTTTGAAATTTATCCTTTTTATGGCAAAGTTAAAATTTTTTATTGTCAAAACGGTACTCAAGAGTTCTCTAACGTTTTATTATTAATTTTCATATTATTTTGAGAATTAAAAAACAAAAATTTAATAGGAAATTGTCTCAACTTGGTGATCAACATTGCTATGTAAAAAATTAAATTGTATTGCCAAAACTCATTCTTTCAATGGATTTTTTAAAAACCTTTTGTTGAAAGAGATAAAATTAAATTCAGAGAATTTAAAAGTACCAAGTACATACAAGGAATAATTTTCTAATCTGGAAGAATATTTTCCAATACTTACAAATAATGTACTCAAATTTCAGTGATTTCTTGTCATTCCTATTTTTTCTAATTTTTATCGCTATTTTGCAGATTCGGACCTCTCGTTTGGAGAACCAGCAAGGAAAGAAAAAAGAGCAACAAAGCTGCTCGTAACGCCAAATGCAACAGCGGTGACAGCGGTATACAAATCGAGGTCTGATAAAAATTTTTTCTTATCATTTTATGATGAAATTGATTTATAAAAAATTCTTTTTAATTTTTGAGTTTATACTTTTTGTTTCTTCTGTTCTAACATTTTTTTGTATTTTCAGATGGTATCTGGCGGAGCAATGACTGGAGGTGCTGGGGGTGGAAATTTAGGAGCCGGTGACAGCTCTGAGTCTCATGACACTGACGCGCCAGATGACACTGACAGTCCACCTGCCTTAAGGCGAAGAGTCACTGAAAAATCTCGACCCCAGTCTGACCTCATCAACCAGATACTTATCGACAAATTCAAAGTAATTTCCAATAAGTCAATTTAAAGAATCCTTTTAGAACTTGGCACCATTAAAATGAGTTTACCCAAACTCATTTTCGAGCACTTTGAGACCAATTTGAAATTAAAGATAATTTAACAAAAACAAGATGACACAAATTCAATATTTTATGCATATCATCATTTACCTAAAATTTTTTGGGCCGTATAAACCTTTTTTCAATCATTTTTTGATCAAAATCCATAAAAAATAAAATTCTAAATTTTCAGTCGATATATAAAATAAATCAATAGTAAAAATCAATCAAGAGAACTTTATAGTACGTCTAATAAAAATAAATTCTTCTTTTCAATTGTTGAAAAAAACGTTAATTTGGAGAATAAAAAGTAATGGTCAGCGAGGTCATAAACTATTCATTCCTACGGAACGGTGGATAACTTATCACTCGGTTTTTATCACTCGCACACTTTTCACGTTCACGCTGGCAATAACTCGTATCGCTGGTGACACAGGAAGCTTGCGGAGAACATGCATGGAGGAAACAGTACGAATCCTCGCGTCGAGGCGACCAGTCGATACGACAGTCGTTTAAAAATGTAGTTTCATTTTAAAAAAGCCTTCACGGACGATATTTTTTTTATTTTACTCTACCCCAGAGTTGGCAAACGTTGGTTCAATCAATTTTCGTCAGTCGGCCGTTCCTTTTTTCTATCCATTTCCGTTCGTTTGTTGAAGTACTTTTTCTGAATTTGGTGCCAATATTATGAGCAAACAGACTTGCAGTTTTTTTCATTCGATTTCTGCTTTTTTTCCAAGGCTGATCTACAGCAGAGTCGTGCCAGTCGTCACAGTCACGTACGAAGAACAAACAGCGATCTCGGTGGCCAAAGGCTCCTCCAGTGGGACACGAGATCCGGATACGGTACAGGACACAATTACAGAAGGATGCTCTCGACCCCGTCTCCTATAAAAACAAGACCACCGAGGCTCAGCCCCAGACACTCCTCCCATGACATCGTTACGCTAAGAAGGTACTACATGATTTGCGAAAAATCAACGAAATATTCACGCATACTCCTTTCGTTTTTCCTCGTTGATCAGTCTCTACCGTGTGCGTGCCATCATCCTTGCTCTGAGTCATGAGGCAACCGACGAGATTCGGGAGATTTAAAAAGGAAAAAAACTGAATCATACTGCGAATCAACAAATTTTTTTCCGAAACAATTTATAATTAATTTTATATAAACGTTTTGATGGAATTGTTTTAACGGTATGTTGGTTGTTAGAATTTGATCGTTGATGGTAAATTCTTGCGAGTCTCGTCTAAATTCAATTCATTATAGAGCTGAGAAAGCACACTCGAAAATAGCAAGAAAAAGCTGATGACGCTCGTGAGATTTGAAAAGCGAAAAAGATTCTCTAAAACTATTATAAAAAATATCCTCAAGAGTCAGCAGAACCTTTAACAAAATGTCTCAATTGATTTGCTGACTATTAAAATTTGACGATAACAAAATTTTCGATGATTCTAAGAGTTCTTTTTTCACTGAATTTTTTTATCGACTTAACATTCTCACGAGTCTTCTCGCAATTCTGCCATAGAGCTGAGAAAACACACTTGAACATAATTTTAGCTGATGATGCTCGCGAGATTTAAAAAAATAGCAAACCACACAAAAAAGTAAATAGATTCTTAAAAGTAAATAATAACTTCCACAATTTAAAAATTTAATAAATAAAAAAAAACAAATTTGTAACCTGGAGCATTTAAGTTGCACGAAAAAATTTTATTTCAAGAACTTCTCGCGAGTGTCGTCGAAAAATTCACAGTAACGTTGAAAAAGCAAACTTACAATAGAAAAAAAAGAGAAATTAAAAAAAAAATTGTATAACATTCCCAATAATCGTAACTAATCTCAAGAATGAAGACACAAAGGCAATCTCAAAGGAAAATGAAGACACAAAGAAAATGAAAGACAGAGGTTGCGACAGAAATTTGCAAGTGAGATAGCGATCATTAAAGAGAATCTTCATTCATCAATTCTGTTCACGAAGTATCTTCTCTGCTTGTTTTCTCTTTTCTAATTTTCTTCTTGGACTTCTCTTAACACTGAAAGTCGTTCGTGGATCTTTTCTCTTCCTCTTCTCTTGCGTACCCTCGTGCTACGAACCACTAACATAAAAATGAACAAAAAAAAAATGTATATCTCACTGATTGATACTTCGTTGGCGAAATTTAAAGTTATCTGTTCGAACCTTTCCAGTAAATCGAGGGACAATAGTGGTAGGTAGACGCGGTACATACAAAAATCCTTCTTAAATAATCTCCTCGTAAGAACTCATGCGAATTCCACAACCGTATTCTTTGTCGTGCCTATATCGTAATTAAAATTGAGAAAAAAAAGAACATACTTCATATATCGTATTACGTTGTTGAATGTGTTGTATCTGTCAAGCTTATGAATACGAGTAATATTGACGCTTGCGAAAACCTCTTGAAACTTCCCTCTTGAGCCCAAAAACGATCGACGTGAAATTTGCATCGTTGGAACAAAAAATATTTTTAAATGATTTTAAAAATCATTCTAAATTTTTGAAATATGATTTATTATAATTTTTTAAATAATTCTCATTTTATGAATAACACAATGGAATTGTCAAATTTATTTTATTCGTTTGGTAAAATGTTCATTGTATCTTGATGATGCAAATTTCAAATAGATTCGAAACTGCCCAAAAACGAAAACCTATATCTATCGCTCTGTCACAAAAAATTTTTAAAAACCTAAAAGCCCCTTCTCTACTTCGCAAATTTTCCAATTTTCAGACACCCTCCACACTACGACTGAAAGATCACGAATACTAAGATTGACTAACGGACAATTTTTTTTCTTCTCGAATTTTTTTTTTCATTTTTTTTTGCTTGAACGCAGTAACGCGAAAGGGAGGAGCACTAGGACAAATCTGAGACGTTCTCTCAGTCAGCCATTGGGAATAAATCAACTCTCTCCGTTGATGCGCACCAAAACTGCAGGTGAGGATCGAGAAAATATTTTTCTCACTTTTGATTCTTGTACAGAAAAGTATTTCGTAATAACCTCGTAGATTTTGTTGTTACTTGTAAATTTTAATTAGCCTTGTAGACTTTGTTTCGTTTCGTAGATTTTATTTCGTCCTGTAGAAAATTGTAAAATAATTCTGCCTTGAGTCGCTTATTTAGTCCGATATAGTCTTTGAAATTAGATTAGAATTTATACTACTTTTAAATAAAATTGCTTCTGCGAGCTTCAAAAAAAAGAAAACATAAAAATCGACAGCTTGGCAACAATGGATCGACGAGAAAATTCGTAGCAGGTTTTTTACGAGCTTTTCGTTCTCAGACTTGAGTTTTGTGAGATTGTATTTTTTAAATTGTACATTTTTTTTTCTAAAAAATCAGGTGCGAGATATCCCGGTGGCAACGTCCTGTCGGAGGACGAGCAGGATCCGCGATGCGTCGGTGGAGTCGGTGGCCAGGGTATCGGAACTTCGGACGACGAGATGATGTCCGACTCCGAGTCGTCGATCGCGTCTCTCAACGAGAGGAAAAAATCATTCGAGCAAACCATGGACGAGGAGATGATTATTCTTGCCGAGGCCGTTTGGGATCACGTCGCCATCGAGCCCGAGGAACTCGCGTTTCGAGCTGGCGAGCTCATCGACGTCCTCGATACCATCGACAAGGACTGGTGGTGGGGAAGCTGCAGAGGAGAACACGGATGGTTCCCAGCTGCTTTCGTCAGGGTATTTTTTTTATTAGAAAATTTGAATTTGTTCAAGCCCTTGAATTCTCAAAAATTTAACTTAAGGGGTTACATTTTTAACTATGTTTCATAATTTTTTTATTATAAACCCTTCAAGGGTTTACGTCTAGTCAGAATTTTTTCGAAACAACTCTTTCAATATCGGTGACCACCATATCTCAAAAACGAGTCGATCGATTTACTTGATCTTCTGCATACTTTTTTTTTAATATCAAAACGCAGTCCTTGATCGAAGGATTTTTTTTCGATCCATAGTTTTTTGATATCGAGGAAAATGAAGTGATTTTTTCGAAGAAATTTAGACTTTCACTTTCAACCGCCGACCATTCTTTCAAAAATTGATATTTTATCAAATCCTTCGATCAAAGACTAGATAATACAATACAAAAACTTAATCTATTTGGTTTTTATTTCTGATGATCGGTGTCGAAGTTATAGTGGTCACCATGGAAAGCCTTTTTCTGGACAGCGATCCGTAAAATATATTATATCTGCTCTATTTGTGAATCTTTTACACTAGAAAAATTATGAAACACAGTAAACAATATACCCTTTACTATGGAAAAAGAAACAGTTCGATAACTGCAATCAGTTTCCCAAAAAAAATTTCAAAAAAACATGTTTTTTTCGGCCGATGACTAGATGTAACCCTTTAAGTAAAATTTACTTTAAAAAAAAAGACGAAAATTCTTCTATATTTCTAAAAAGTAAAATATCAATATCAAACAATAATAACAATATGAACATAAAAAAGAATTGTAAATAAAATCATGATTTTTGATAAGTAAATTTACTGTTCAGTTACGAGTGAGTCAAGAGGAAACTGTGGAGGATTGCCTTGCGGCGATGGCATCCGGAGCGAGCTCGGCATCTCAATCGCGAAGACGAGCGAGCATTTCTCTTCTATCGAACGAGCAAGTACGTAGCAGCGTGGTTCGTGAGCTCGTGCAAACCGAGCGAGACTTCGTCAAAGTATTACGAGACGTTGCCGAGGGTTACGTGTCCGAATGTCGACGACGAGCAGACATGTTCACTGAGGACCAGATCGAAACGATATTCATAAATATCGAGGACCTTCTCGAATTCCAGACCGAATTTTTGAAGGATCTCGAGGCTCGAATCGATTGGAATTCTCCACACAAGAGCTGCGTCGCCGAATGTTTTCTCATCCACGTCAGTTACATTTTACATTTTTAATCAAAATTCATTTTGTCCGTCAATCTTTTATTCGTATTTTTTTCTCCTACTAGAATTTTGCTTATCCTTGTCTTTTAAGTTGAAAAGCACATTTTTACTTTCTTACATTCTGGACTCAGATATTTTTTCGCACCAGAGAAAAATTTGTTCATTTTCCATGACTGTAAAAATTGATTTTGCTGAATAAAAATTTTCATTTTAGCGAAACGGATTCCGAATGTACTCAGAGTACTGTAACAGTCACCCTATGGCAATGGCGACGCTGCAAGAGCTGTATCGTCACAACAGATACAGTAAATTTTTCGAGGCGTGCAGGCTGATGCGAGGCTTGATCGAGATCCCCTTGGATGGCTATTTGTTGACACCGGTCCAAAGAATTTGCAAGTATCCGCTCCAATTGGCGGAGTTGTTGAAATACACGAAAACGGATCATCCGGATTACAACAAAATACGTGAAGCACTGGAAGCTATGAGAGCTGTCGCCGTTCTCATAAATGAGAGAAAACGACGAATGGAGAGTCTCGAGAAACTTGCGGCTTGGCAATTGAGGGTCGAAGGCTGGGAGGTAAAAGAAAACAAATGTCATGCCAGTAAAAAATAAAAAATATCATCAATTTCTTGTAATATCCAATTTTTTGGTATTATTCAAAAATAAAATTTTGAAATACAATCTCACAGGATGGTGAGTAAAGAAAAAAAAATAATAATAAAAAATAAAAAATATTTTAAAGAAAAGTAAATAAAGTCTAGTTACTGAATGATCTTTTTTTTAATAATTGATAATTAAATATTGTAAAATATACTTTCAGGGTGAAGATCTGATTGAAGTATCGTCACAACTAATTTATCAGGGCGACGCGATCCGCGTTACAACCGGAATGTGGACCAACAACATAACACTGTTTCTCTTCGATCACCAGCTCGTGTACTGTAAAAAGGATATATTGAAACGGGATACTTATGTTTACAAAGGACGTATTTATCTAGACACGAGCGAAGTCATCGACGTTCCCGATGGAAAAGGTAAACCTTGAAGTCACGTTCGATCTTCCGCGGTGGTTTTTTTTCTTTCATTCTCACTAAAACAAATTTTTTTCGCAGATCATCAGTTAGGAGTTACGGTTCGGCATTGCTTGAAGGTTTACAGTTGCGTGCGGGACAAGTGGCTTCTGTTTTGCTGCAGAACTGCGGATGAGAAGAGGAAATGGCTCTCTGCGATGGCTGAGGAGAGACGACTCGTCGAACAGGATCGAAACGACGGCCTGGAGTTCCCAGCCGCTGCGAGACAGCTCGCGAGGCTGGCCGCAACGAGACAGCAACGTTGCAGACCACCGGTCAAACCTCGAAGTACGAATTCACCTGGTGCATTAGTGAAATATTCTGAAAATTCTCATTCTACCTCCGAGTCTCGTAAAATACTCATTTTCTCTCTAATGACTACAAAAGTATTCATTTCATGACTATAATCATTTCAGATAAGACGTACAAGCGAGAGCCAACATACGACGTCCATGCTTACGCTCATCAAGCGAATTCGACGAACTCGTTGGGTCGGAAAGTCGGAACGTGGTTCACGTTTGGCAGCAGCAAGAAAGGAACTCGTCTGAGGCCATCCTGAGCCAGGCCTACCTTCGTGCCGTACATCGACTTGTGAATAAATCCCGAAAGCCGCAATAATCTCCCGATGAGAATAAATATTCGAGGCAAATGACGAGGAGAAATGGGATACGAAAAAAAAGATAAACGCTATTCGTGTTTGTAAAAAAAGTCAGCTGTATGGTGCGAAGGTACTTTCCGTTTTACTTGCGGAAGAGTTTAGTATTTGGCGAAGAGTTCCACAGAATTGTTACGAAGCGAGAAAGTTTTTATCATTCGTCTTCTTATTCGAATGAATTTTTGATGATCGAACTTTTAGAATAATCGCGACGAGGAATGGACGAATTGCGCGTTTATCAGTAGTTTTAGAGCCTAACGGGATCAGATTCCTGTCAGAGTTCCGTGATACTCCTGTATTATTTGAGGCCTAGTCAAACTGTCGAGTAACATCGCAGGCCATTCAATATCGTTAATTAAGAATTGTTGAAACATGTAGTTGCCTATAAAGTTAGCATATATGTACATACTATATATATTTATATATGTACTTAGAATTAGTCTTCGTATTACGAATAAACTGTCGAGACGAATTTAGGGACGGAATAAGAACGGAGCAAACTTAGAAGAATTGCTGAACTTTGAAAAACTGCACAATTAATGAAAATGCCTGCACTAGGATATTAACGATAAGACAGTTTTCGAGTAGTCCGGTTGACAGTCGTAAGATTTAGATGATGAGGTAGAAAAATTGACACTAGAGAGAAGTAAGAAATTAAAGTGTTGTATCGTCGCGTACAACTGTTTAGTAAATTCGATATGAAAGAGTGATTAATTATGATTTTAGCAACACATCGGGTATCAATGCAGCAACGAACAAACGTGTGATGAAAATTGCGAAGACTTTTGAGAAAAAAAAACAGTATGTGGAGTGGAAAGAGATAAATGAAACGATTGTTCTAAAACGTATACCTTCCACAGCTCTTATCGCTTAAAAGACTGAAGGCGGACGCTTTCTTCTCTCGCATCGATCGTCGAGCGAGTCTGTAAACATTTTTCCATGGAAAACGTGAAAAAGATAAAAAGACAAATAGAGGTTGAGTAAAAAATAAGCAAAGTTTCGAAGATTTTGGAGAAGAGGCGCAGCCGATTCCATCCTAACTTTAACTGCCTAACACGAGCAAAACTTTTGCACCAGGCATAAACTAACTTGAAGTTCGTAAAGTAGAATCAGTTCCCTCGCAATCAGAGATTTTACTCGCAAGTGAACACTCGTTAGCCGAGTTTTTTCGATCTTTCTCGTTTACGAAAAAAAAAGAAACGTATACTTACACTCGACACGTGATGGACGAAAAATTCGAATGAGAAAATGTTTTTCTACGGAGATAAAAATTGTCAAATGTTTCCGAGATTGTTAGCTGGAAAATGAGTGCCAGGTGTTATCGATAACTGTTATTTCGATTATTTAAATTTTTATATATTTTATCCGAGGCGCGAAAATAACTCGAAATGTTTAACCTTTTATATGACAGATTTTTGATTTTTAGATAATTGACGAATTGTCTACTCTCGTTTAAAAATTTAATCGAATTTAGAAAAAAAATAATGTTTTACAAAGACTTTTTTGGTTGTCAGGGTCACTTAGTGTTAAGTTTGAAAAAAAAATTTTTTTTTCAATATTTGTGAAAGTTCAAGACACTGCCAAGCAAGATTCGCCGACGAAACGGGATTGTTTGGAAGCGAATCGATCGATATTCGACAGGGAGGAATTTGAGGCCAATTGTACTTGCATCGTACCACGTACTGTACTTTGTCGTTTATATTTCATGATAATGAGCTCTGTCGCTACAATATTAATTAAGTATAATACTATAGGGGATCGGCATAGTGTGTTATCCTATAATTCTAATGCTGATGTTATCACGAAAAGCGTGCACACGATCTCATTGAAATTTGCATCATTGAATCGTCATGAACAAATGAATTTCTGTAACATAGAATTTCCTTTCCATTGAGTTTGACTAATTCAAATAATTATTATTAAGAACTATAATTTCCTTTTCAAATAATAGAAAAAAATCTACGATTTCAGCGATTCAAATTCCAATGAGATCGCACACCGGACTAAAATATAAAAATATAAAAAGTTCACTCTGATAATTCCGTAAACTTGCGTGCACATTGTACATAAATTTTATTCGTAGCGCATAGTCCGAAAGTGTCGCGAAAAAATTTCAATTTTCGTGTCGTTTCGATAATTTTTTATTCTCATTTATATACAGGAAAATTGCATCCAGAAAACTTTTCTGAACAGAAAATTTTATTTTTCACTTATCAAGGAATTGAATTGTCTGTCAAAAAATTTTGTCACCAGTTTTAATTATCCAAGAAAAAATGTCAATTAAACGAATTAAAATATCATACACAATAATGTCGAAAAAATATTTTCACAATAAAAGTGTCTAGACATTGACGCTCATTTCTAATTTATCGGAGAATTCCATCATGTGTCAGAAAATTGAGTAGACAATAATTTATAGTTATTCAGGAAAAAAATATCGAAAAAAAAAACATAAAAAATTATCGAAATGACACGAATATGACGATTTTTTTCTGACTGTCTGTGGGTCTCGAGAGCACAAATAATAGAATTATAAACGAGATTTCTTACAGTAACCTCGACAGCATTATTTCAACGTTTAATTTTGTCCTAACGAGCGCACAATGATTCGCGTGCTGTCTTGATCGATTTCGTCGCTCTGTTTTCCTTTCGTTTCACTTTCGATCTTCCGTGCAGTCTCAATTCTTTCTCAGATCTAGGTAGATACGACGAGGACAATATAAGATGATAAAAAAATGGTGAACATAGCAACTTAAAAGATTCCTACTTAAAAATATAAATTATATATCGATGTGAAATTTAGCATCGTTGAAACACAATAAAATATTCGAATATTTTATCTTTTTAAAAAAAATTTGTTTTTTTTAATTTTCTTTATTTTTATCATATTCTTATATTTCTTCCTTTCGTGTGGTTTCAACGTTGCGAATCTCAAAGAGATAATTAATTATATTAACTACGATATACTGTACAAAAGTTCGTGACCTATCGATGTTTAGGATAGCGTTTACATGCGTACCGTATTTGTTGCTGGGCACGACTCGTATTAAGAGTTATTTTTATAGGAAAACGTACGTATGTACGTATAAATATAAAAATATAAATATATATCTATCTTCCAAGCAGGCAGAATTTTAGAAAGATAATTTTGCGATTTCTCATCAAATCGGAGAAACGTCGCGAAAAAATGACGAAAAAATTACAAAATTTGACAACTTGGCGTTTGAATGTTTCTCTGGAATGGAAAATTAGATAAAATGGAAATTAGTGTAAAATTGATCGAATGAGATCAGATCAATGAGAAAAGAAAAAAAGACGATTCTGATCGCGAGAATAATTTTTCATTTCCGGAGACGCATAAAATATAGATAAACACCCACTTTCAAAAATCCGAAGAACTCCGAAGCAATAAAAAAATAATAAAAAATACTAAACAATTTAATTCGACACTGTTTTTTATACCGCAATAAGTGGTCCATTGTAAGCGTTGCTATAATCACGAAATCGAAAGAAATGAGGTAAAAGTCAGAATAAATAAAAAGCCAGAGAGGTAAAAAAAATTGTTCGAGTCCAATTTTTGGCGTGAAGTTAAATAAATTTGCATATCGAACCAGAATCGGCTGAACACGAAAATAAATACGAAAAATGATCGAATTTTCAACAAGCGCGTAAAATATTTAAAAACGTAATTATGATTAAACAAAAATCACTGAAACATTTAGCGATCTCTCGTATGTGCAACTGTAAATAAGCGTAGGTGGCACGTATTTTATAGATGTAAATAACGATAACGTTAAACTGATTAATACGTAAAGCAGGTAACACAATGGTTGAGAAGGGACGAGGGGAACATTTTGCAGAGTGCTATACCAGCGAGAGAACGCTGTTTTAAAATTTCCCTGTTTCGTTTTTTGAATTCGAAAAAAAATGACAGTGACGTTTATCGAAATTATTTTTACATTGTTAAAATTTGTATCTTTCGATCAGGATGAGAAAAAATTATGAAATTGACAAAAAAAATGTGAAAGGAAATTAAAAAATGAAACGAAGAAAACGTTTTGAGAATGAAAATTGACAAAAAATGAGAACGAGATCGAGAGGGAAAAAAGAACAAAAAATTAAAGGTCATCGTTGACGTTTCGGTTTAATTAATTCCAGATACGTATGTACAGTTCGATCGGTTATTGCGACATTATTAATTAGTGTTACGAATTGTTTCCATTATACGAATGTATGTGCGTATAGACATGTGTGTGTTCGCGCGTTTTGCATGCACATTTATATACGTATGTATTGGATATACGCTGAGTTGAATATGTGTAAATAAACATTTTATAATTCGAAAGGAAGTTTGTAATAATTTATTTCTTAACCTTTACTTATTATTATTATTATTTTTTAATATTTCATACAAGTTTGCGAATGCATAAATTCACTTGCACATTTAATTGCAAATTTTTTAGTTAAAAAGTACTTTAAATAAATTAATGAAGAAAAAATATTATAAATTCAAATTTTCCAATTTACTGGTAATGCATAATTTGACTGGTACCTTCGTCTATCAAATTCCTTGCAGTTTCTTTATTAATTTGATATTTCTCCTCAGCGGACCAAGGTCGAAGATTCGGGGCAAAAATAAATAATACAAGAACAAAAAAGTTAATAAAATTAGAAAAAATAATTGACTGAGAATGTGTATACTGTATCATTAATTTTACTGATTATTTCATTCGCAAACATTCTCGTCATTCTGCCATTCATTTGATATTTTCCCAAACAAAGTTTCTAAAGGAAATGTGCAGAAAAGACTTCTCAATAGACGAATTCACGAAATGAATGAAAAGTAAATTGAATGAAAAAGAAAAACGATAGTAACAAAAAAAGTGCATGAATAAATAAGAAGCAAAAGAATTAGAAAAAAATAAGAAAATTGAAGAAACAATTCCAGATGACCAGCCATTTGGAAACAATATAAAAATAATTATAGTACGTCATCTCAGTCTGTTGAATAATTTGAATTGTACAAAAAGCTTCAATTCATTAATCTTCTTAGTTTGGCAGAAGAAAGCACCTCAACGTGAGCAATATTTCATCCTGTTTTTTTTTTTCAAAAGAGAAAAACTGATTTTGTTGTCTCATTTTTGACAGAAGAGGGGAAGGCCATTCAATGTGAAAAAAATGATAAAGAACGTAGCTCGTTCTCTCGAGTGACGGAGGGTTGTCTCATTTGAATGTCGCTCGAAAGACCGAGAAGAAAGAAAAAAACGACAAGAAAAATCGAGACATATTTTTCTCCCGATTTCACAAATGATTTCCATTCACAAAAATATTTCAACCCGACGTTCACATAAATAAAAGCATTAAGAACAAATAATAACCATTTTTATTATTTTTATACTTATACAACATAAATTATTGCACGATTTGAAAAAAAAATGTTTCACAAATATCTCAAATAATGTAATTTAATTTTGAGAATTTTTTATGATCCAAAATTTTTGAAATTTATATAATGTAAATTACCTTCTTTATAACACTACCTTATAATTTATTACATTATCTATAAAATAAATAAAAAAGATAATTAATAAATGAATGAAATAATATACTATTTTTAAATCTTTAATAAATATATTATCTCCAAAAATTAAAGTTGATATCGAGAAATCTATGGGTCATTCCATATCAAATCGACAAATGGTTGGAATCGACCCCTTCCGATTTGGATGAATATTGGTGGGAAGTTTTCTTTCATCATGAAACAAAGTTCTACCCAAGGGGAACAATTTTTTTAAAGTTATAGAAAATTCAAAATTTTGCTCTTTTTCCTATTTTTCTAGTGTTTTTTTTAGTGTCTCGGGACCTGTTGTAGCGATACAAAAAAAACTTTAAAGAAAATACTTGAGGCTATGAAAAACGATACATTTCAAGAAAAAGTTTTAAAAAATGACAAATTTATAAGCCTTCAAATTTTTCAAAATCGTTGGAGTTGACTATCGACATTAAATTTTCAGCTCAAATTTTTTTATATTGCAGCCTTTACATATCTAAAGAAATCCTGA
>JAPYYX010004035.1:0-10111 GCA_030522605.1 Cremastinae sp. B BG-2022a | reverse complement strand
TGCGAAGAACATTGCGCCGTATGCTGTTTTCAATGCGTGGAATAATTAATAATCATCAAAAACAATTCACTGTTTGGTTGAATCTAATAATATGCTATTAGAAAGTAATTTTCAATGAAAAACGATAATAAAAAAAAATTTTTTGCTAATAAAATGTGTGAAAATCAATTTGCATCATACGTAATATATTGACTGACAAAATATTTTTTTCTTGAAGCTGCACTATTTACCTTTAATTTCCAATTTGGAAAATCCCGGTATCTTAATTTGTCTCTGAGTTACAATTTTTTTTGTGAATCAAAATTTTTTTCCGAATTTCTTCATTTATTTAACAAAAAATATATAAAAAAATTAAATTTTCAAAAGTTTTCCATTTGATACTTCAAAATGAATATTTCGAGGAGCAGTATGAATTTTTTCAGAATATTCTGATTGGATTAAGGGAGTTCAATAATGGCCGGACGCGAAAGACCCACGTTTGCAGATGAGAGGTGGCGAAAAAACCTTTGCAGACGAAGGGTTAATAAAAAAATTAAGAAGGTTCTATCGCTTTACACGTTAAAATTATTTTCCATTATTTTTTGATGAAATTTGGCATATAGATAAATAGGTACAATACGCGACCTGTGTCGAAATTTGAATGAGATTGACCGTCTAGAAGTTGAGTTATCTATTTTGGAAAATCGCATTTTTTTGTAATGTCTCATAAGAGCCCGTGTTAAAAAGTGAATTTTTTACAACCAATATCATGAAATCTAATCGGTGAATCTTCTGCAAATTTTGCACACTTTCTAATATCGCTTCAAATAATGCTCACTCAATTTTTCAACAAATTGTAATGGAAACAATTTTGCTTAATGAAATTTGCCTTTACTTTACACGCTCAGTTGGCTTACAAGTGTCGATAGAGCCTCCTTAAAGAAGGGCAAGAAAATTTAAAGGAGCAAATTTTACAAGAAGAAAATAGGAGAATTCCAAAATCAACTTACAATGAATTATATAAAGAGATTATAAAGAAAAAACAAGAACCATAGGCATACTGGGGGATAGAAAGTATAGAAGGGTATGACAAGGAAATGTATGCAAAAATAAGATGTGGGAACTTTGGAAGAAAAGGAGAAAAGGACTGGAAATGCAGGATATGTTGGCAGGAAGACGAAACATTTAATAATATGCGGAAAGGCAGAACGTAAGAGGAACTAATTTAAGCGAAAAAATTATTACATTATTACAAGGCGAAATAAACAAAGATATATGTAAATACTTCAGAGAGATCGAAAGACTTAAGAGAGCACAAGAATCCGATAGAAGAAGCGAAATAAGCGAAAGAAGTATTATTAGAACTTAAGACTTAATGTACAATACTTGTGAATTTTTGTAAAAACCCTCAATGGGTGTGCAAATAAAACTCCTATATATAATTTGTAATCGTTGTCATCCTACTGTACTTATGTGCTGAACTCTACTCAGCTATTTCTTTCAGAGTACGCAGTAAACTTCAAATCGCGGATATCTGAGGTGTAAAATAGTTGTCATTTTTTTTGTTTTTTAGGATTTTATTAGAATTTTGCACAAGCCTTCTTTGATATGAGCTACATACGTGTGTCAAATTTTAAGAAGTTTCACCATGTAGATATTAAAATAGTTTTAAAAAAAGTGAAGAACCTCAATGGTAAGTTCTTTCTCATAAGAGCAATGAAAACCAAAAGTTACTAGATTTCGGAAATAACATATTTACTAATTGATAAGTGAATTCTCATCAAAAATTGGACCAGAGCCCCGTTCTTTGGATCGAAAAGAATGTATCACTGCTTTTTTGAGCTGAATTTTTCAATATTGAGGGAGAAATCCGTCGAGAAAAATTGCAAGGGGTCAGCGCGAGTGAAATTTTTTCTCGACGGATTTCTCTCTCAATATTGAAAAATTCAGCTCACAAAAGCAGTGATACATTCTTTTCGATTCAAAGAACGGCGCTGTGATCCAATTTTTGATGACAGTTCATTTATTAATTGATAAATCCGTAATTTACGAAATCTGGGTGGTCACGTGGTTTCCATTGCCCATAAGAGCACGTGTTAAATATTGCGATTTTCAATCCTAAATATCTTGACTTCTAAATGGCGAAACGTCTTGAAATTTTGCATGACTGTTTTTAGTACTGTAACGAAGTTTTTAAATTATTTTCAAAAAAATTGTAAGATTTTTTTCACGTTTTTCATATGTAGCAACAATTCAATATTCAATATCAAGTTAGATGACCTTGATTTTCAAGTAAGTTCTTGAGTCAATTTGCTACAATTTTTCTAGGTAAACATAAGCTCAAAAACTAAACGGTACAAAAATAAATTAACAACAAATTTTTTAATATGACTGTACTGACAGACCTACCTTGAATCGAAGTAAAATGATAAAATAATGAAAGCAAATGACAATTGAGCAAATCACGAAAAGATTCTCAGTGTGAGTTCAGCATACAATAAAAAATCCGATATTCATATCGATTGATTGGGAAGTATTACGTTATGCAAATTCTCGAATAATTTTCTCAGACAAACCTTTTTATCGTTACCTGGCTTCTGTTCCATCAAACTTACACATCTAATTACAAAATTGAATCATCGACAATAATATTGTGTAGAATTGATTTTTTAAAATCAACATTAAATTTCAAAATAGTTGACTTCTAATCAAAGTGAGCGTGGAACAAAAGTTTTGAAAGAGAAGCGTTTCGATTCAACAAAAAAACAGTTCATTAGGAAGTTTTGAAACGAACAGAACAAATTTTTATAATTGATTCAATATTTATTATTTTTCTCATTTAACTGAATTTGTTCAAATAAACGTTATCTTTTTGTAATTTCCTCATCCCTATTATTTGTCTTTTCGACAATATTGTCAAATTTATTGATAATAAATTTGATATTGATATTTTTGTTATCTGTTATTAGACTTGATTACTAAATTTACGTACAAAAATAGCAATGAAGTAATACAGGTCGCTAGACGTTTTTATTCTATATCTGATTTGTAGGATCCTCTTTACAAGACTTGAAAAAAATAGTCAAAATCTGTAGGCACAAAATACACGCAAGAATCTGTAAAAGCGAAAGTGTCGGTTCCATGTACGTATCTATTAGCGCCGCGAGTGTCACATATAATATGTAAGAGAGCTTCTTTAATACCCACTAAAAGTTTTGAGCTCGTACACGCTATTTGCTAAGCCCCATGAGCGCCTACGATGTATAGCGTCATGCTTTATACAGTAAGAGTATGCGCATACCAAAGATCCGCGTGACGATAAGACTGCTTCAAAACAACTTTGCTATCCTTGATAAAAAAGGAGTTTCACTCAAAAAGTGAACAAAATATTTCATAATTTTTATCTTAATTTTACTAAATTTCGCTCATTTCTTCCGGATAAAATTATAATGAGTTTGTAGAAATTTGTAGAGTTTGTAGAATTATCTTTATTCAGTAAAATTCAAAATTTTTATTTCTATGAAGAGTCTCGAAAATGTGGTAAATATTTTAAGAACTCGATATTTTTACAATAAATATTTTAAAAAATAAACGTGAATGATAAAAAGATTATAAAAAACAAATTATAATGAATCATGTGTAATTAAAAAAAATTTTAATCCTGGGAGATCAGACTGAAGTCTCACGGACCCCAAGACTTTGTATCAACGGTCATTTGGTCAATTGTTCAATTAGACACATTTTTTTCAAATTGTATAGAAAAAACTCAACAAAAATTCTATCTACGTATTTTCCACGAATTATTAGTTTTGATGCGAACAATATTTATGTCCTCTTACAAAAATTGAGAAAATGCCAAGCACCTGATAACGACGTGGGGTCTGGAAGACCCCAGTGTGACTTTCTAAGATTAATATTTTGAAAAATATTCAAATTTGGAACTTGTAAAACTTGCAAAAAAACTTGTCTGCTGAATCTCCTTTTTTATTGTACAAGAAATTAATAAATAATTATGAACTAATATACAAACAAAATAAATGAAAGATGGAAGAGCCCATAGATGTGCAGATACATAATAATTCGTACGCTGGGATTCTTTCTCACTCGCGAGTCTCATCGTGTTTTTTTCATCTTGCTGTCTCTGTTGGTGGCTCGGTAGATATACAAGCTCGCTGACTCGATTCTCTGTGCGCGGCTGATCCGTTCCCACCTTGACACGTTTTACCCCACGTAGCTTAGCGGTTAACGTTAACCTGCGTGTAAAACTGTGATACCGTAGAAGGACGAGGACGATGTTCCTTCGTTTCGAGGGAATTTTTTCCACGATTTATTTCCCTTTGGAAAAAAATCGTCGATTACCTTTTTTTTGAACTTTCATCATCAATTCGTATATCTTCATAAAGTCACTTGACATAAAAAATTCATCAGATTTATTGGAGCATTGAAAAATGTTCATTGAAATAGAAGTCGTGAAAAATAATTCCATAATAAAAACCCTGAAACAAGGGGTTGAAAAAATTGCAGCAAAAGTTTCACTCTCATAAATCCGATAACGATCCTTCATAAATTCATCGCAAAAAGAGAGATATTTAAATGAGGCGGTGAGCTTTAGTGGCCGAAGGACACAGCCGCAAAAACGGACGTGAAAAAAAAATCTGTCATCTCTCGACCCAAACGCAGATTTAATTAAAAATAACTTTTCGCCTACAAAAACTCTAGATCGACCAAAAAAAAAGTGCATCGAAAAAATCCACATTTTGATTGACGTCTCGATCGCTCCGGTAAAATTTTAATCGCGAAAGGACTCTTTATTTTTTTGAAAAAAAAAATCTAAAAAAAAAGAGTAGACTGTACCTCAATAATTTATCTCCGAGCTGGGGGAAAAAAGAGACGAAGAGAGAACAGTAGAAACGGTCACGAGGAAAAACGTGAGATATCCAACGAATCTTTTGGTCCGACCGCGATAAAAAGTGCCCCGGAGGCTCGCCAGGGTGGGCGCGGAGGTACAGAGGGACGGTGCGGAGAGGGAGGCGAGGAAGGAGAAGGAGGACAGAGGAAAGAGAAAAAGAGTCGGTGGAAGGCTGTCGAGATGAGAACGAATGGAGAGAAAGAGCTGAGAGACAAGACGGTAAAAAATCGTTCAAGCAGGAAGGGGTAGAGAGGAAACATTTTCTATATACTTATATATGTATATTTGTATGTATATATTATTTTTATATATACAAGAGCGTAAAAGTGTGCGGAGACGCCTGGGAGTGTGTAGCGAAATGGAGAGAAGAGGAGAAGCGTGGAGAAGGAAAAAAGAATAAGGACGAGGGAGAGAAAAGTGAAGAGATCCGTGAGAGACACGAGAGAAGAGTCTGACCCGCTGAGATTTTCCCTCTCTCTTTCTTTTTTTTCGCATTCTCTTTTTTTTCCTTCTTCTCCTTTGCCTTCCCTCTTCCACGTGCGAGTTTCGACTCTGAGGGAAGAATCGCCCTCTCGCCACTCCCGAGAGATCCGCTAAGTAGCCACCCAACAATCGCTATACCGATTTTTCTACCTTCCGCTTCGTGAAATTTTTCTCGAACTCTTAGCTTCGTATCTCCCATTCTCTCGGACCCTATTCATCAAAATATAATTCTTATAATTAAAAAAAATCGTTATCTCAATGAAATAAAAATTTTGATTCATAATTTGATAAAAAATTAACGAGCCGATAAACAAATGAGAGGAAAATAAAAAGAGGAGCAGAATAGTCTGTAAAAAAGATCGGAGAGCAGACAGAAGGAATTTTCGTCCAGTGGATCAATTTTTTGTTTTTTATTTTCTAATCTCTCCTCCCGGAGTGACGTGTCGAACGTCCGAGGAGGGAAGCGTATTTTTTTATGGGAGAGAAAATTGGGGACGTGGAGAAATTTTTCGTGGCGCATGGTTGCGTCGTCTGACTCTAACTGCACGTGTACTACTTTGGCTTACGCGAGGACGTAACCACTCTTTAATACAAATACCAAAGTGTGCGCACGCCATAAAGGCGTAACGGAGGTACGAGTGTGTCCGCGCGTCGTCGGAGAATTCTTCCGAGTCGTTAGGGCACTCTCCGACGAGTCAACGCCGAGGAGGAGAGACAGAGACGGAGGAAGAGAGAGAGAGAAAGAGAAAACAGAAAAGAGGGAGATGAGAATAGCTAAGGAGGTCATTCTTTACCAATTGCCTCGATTAGAGTCGTCCTCACCCTCGAGGCTCTACGAAGGAACTCGTTACGAATCGGGCTAATGCTAATTAGCCCAGAAATATCGTAATCGTAAACATTAATATGTTTTTTTTTTCGAAAAACAAACCACTCTGAAAAAAATTGGACTATATATTGAGATATACGAGTCACAATGGAAATAAAAAAAAAATTTCTACGGTAAAAGACTTTTCTTCGTAAAAAAAATTTATGAGATTTTAAATAAAAACTTAATAAGTCGAAAAAAAAAATGTTATTGGTCGGAATGCGAGTTAACAAAAAGGATTTGACGAGATACGTCGGATTTATCTTCGTAACGGTTAATACACCTGCAGCTCCCTTGGAGAATAAAAAATGTATTCTTTCGAATAATCAAATTCGACGGAGGTACGAAGGAGGCGCGAGAGAGAGAGAGAGAGGGGGGAAAGAGATAAAAGAGACAGACGCATACAAGGCGACATTGGACAAAGGGAGTGACAATCAGAGTCAGCCATAAAGTACGAACGCAATGGCGTCGAAGAAGCGTTTCCACGCATCAGGGTTGTCGCTCGAGAGGATGAGAGAGAGGAAAAAATTCAAGTGAGAGAAAGAAGGAGAGGAATACGAGAAAAGGTTCGATCAGCGAGGACTCGAGATTCAGAAAGAGAGGAAGAAAGAGACAGAGAGAGATAGTGAGAGAGAGGGAGAGGAAAAAGAACGGGAGAGAGAAAAACGAGAAAGATATAAGGAGCGAGAGAGGGAGGGAAAAGAGAGAAGACGAGTGTATACACGTGTCGCTATGGCACGCGGGGTGTTGACCTCAAATAGCTTTTTTAACGTGACGTAACCCGCGTGCGATCGCTCTCGGATCCCGCGACTGAAAAAGGGTTGGGAAACACGCGCCCATCTCGCTACGATCCGGCACACAAAAACTCACCATTACACGCCCAGATTCCCTTCGTCCCTGACTCTAATACTTTTATTTCTTTATTTTTTTTCTCAATTTTTTCACGATTCTCACGCTGCGGGTAGCGATCAATTTATGGGGAGAATTTCGATCAATGTTTATCTCTGTCGGTTCGTAACATTCGGGGTTGCCAATTTACATGCGGGTTGCATCGATTTACTTTTGTCGAAAGTCTAATTTGACTTTATTTAGCTGGATTTATTTTTAAATTCAAATTTCTAATTCAAGCTCTTTGAATTTTCGACTCGTGGATCGAAGGATACAAACGAGGAAAAAATGCATGAAAAAAGGTTTCGATGTTTTCACAGTACCACTTTTAGCCTCGATTTTCTTTGTGTAGAGTATAATTTAACTTTATTTAGCTATATTTATTTTTAAATTCAAATTTCTTATTCAAGCTCTTTGAATTTTCGACTCAAGGATCGAAAGATTCAAGCGAGGAAATAAAATGCGTGAAAAAAGGTTTCGATGTTTCCACAATAGCACTTTTAGCCTCGATTTTCTCTTGTGTAGAGTCTAATTTAACTTTATTTAGCACTATTTATTTTTAAATTCAAGCTCTATGAATTTTTGATTTAAGGATCGAAAGATTCAAGCGAGGAAATAAAATGCGTGAAAAAAGGTTTCGATGTTTTCACAACAACTCATTAGCCTCAAATTTCTTTTGTCTAGAGTCTAATTTAACTTTATTTAGCTCTATTTAATTTTAAATTCAAATTTCTAATTCAAGTTCTCTGAATTTTCCACTCATGGATCGAAGGATTCAAGCGAGGAAAAGAATGTGTGAAAAAAAGTCTCGAGGTTTTCACAATAACTTTGTACCCTCGATTTTCTTTTGTCTAGAGTCTAATTTAACTTCTTTTAGCTCTATTTATTTTTAAATTCAAATTTCTAATTCAAGCTCTTTGAATTTTTAACTCATGAATCGAAGGATTCAAACAAGGAAAAAAATACGTGAAAAAAGGTTTCGATGTTTTCACAACAAATCTCTAGCCTCAAATTTCTTTTGTCTAGAGTCTAATTTAACTTTATTTAGCTCTATTTATTTTTAAATTCAAATTTCTAATTCAAGTTCTCTGAATTTTCAACTCGTGGATCGAAGGATTCAAGCGAAGGGAAAAAATGAGTGAAAAAAGATCTCGATGTTTTCATAATAACACTTTAACCTCAATTTTCTTTTGTGCAGAGTCTAATTTAACTTTACTTACCTTTATTTATTTTTAAATTCAAATTTCTAATTCAAGCTTTCGGAGTTTTTAACCAATGAATCGAAGGATTCGAACGAAGAAAAAAATACGTGAAAAAAGGTTTCGATGTTTTCACAATAACTCTTTAGCCTCGGGGAGAGATAGAAACTTGACTTAGGATTTTCGTATCGTTAATACAAGTGTGTCCCCCTGGGCCTCGACCTTTTTTTTTCTCACCGTCGACTCCGACGGCAATCTCCGTGTGTGTTGAAAAAATCTTTGCGTTTACATATATCATTCGATCCGAGGAAAAAAAAAGGAGAGAAGGAAGACATCGCCGAAAATTTTTTCGAGTTTCTTCGAACTTGACAAGGTGGACCACCTTTTTCATTTTTTTCATCTCCTCCCAAATTAATCCGTAACCCGGGGAATTCTCGCACATATTCAGAATCCCGCGATAAACAAATATTTTTTTCGCTCCCGGGCTGGAAATGTTTTTCACAAAAATTCTTCGAGGAAAAATCTAAAAAAAAATCGAGACGACGGACGAAAATTTCGAGATCGTAATTTCCTCGTTCTCCCGACACCAGATACCTCTTATCGCGTTATCTTATCAAAGACCTCGAAACAAAATGAAAACGTGGCGAAAAGAATAAGACACTTTAGGTATCGACCTCGAATTTTGACAGAACGATACGTCAGTCTTCAAAAAACCGCATTCTTCTGTCCCGGAAGTCTTCCAACTATCAAACGCCTTATACGCAGTAATTTCGTTTTATCGCTTCGAGGACGAATCTCGATTTTCAAAATCCCTCGCTGATACCCTCTAATATTATATTCTATAAATATTAATGTACAAACTTCAAAACTCGTATTTTGAAATACGCTGCAACGTTATTATAAAGTGAAAGCAAATCTCACAAAAATTATTCGAGTCCTTCAGAATATTTGGGTCAATTTTTTTGTTTTTATTTTGTGGAGCAAGCCTCGGAAAAATTTGTCCCTTTTTCCTCACTTCCTGCTTTTCTACGTGTTTTTTTTTCCTCTCAAAAAGAAGATCGGCTACCCGTTATGTGTACAGGGCACAACGAGATCCTTTCATTCGAGACTGGAAAGCCAGTCGCGCTCTTCGACCACGCCGATGATAATATAAACTCGATTCGCTCTTCGTGTCTCCTCGCTACCACCGATGATTCCAGCATTCTCGTCACCCTTCACCCTTCTTTCCTCTTTTTCCTCTCTCTGTTTATCTCTCTTTCTCTTTCTCTCTCGCGCACACACCATACGTGCGTCTCTTTCTTCGCACAGAGGCGTTTCTCGCGTGCTTACAACCTCTGCTCCGTATGCGAGTCTCACACAACGATCCATATTGTACACGTTCGAACGATTGTGTAACGGCGCGGGATGTTACGACGTGCGTATCTCCCGTGCACGGGGCCTTCCGATTTTCATCGAAATTTTGTCCTTTCGAGATTTTTGTTTTCCCTGATTATTTTGAATATTTTTTTTTCATCGAGTACCTACGATTTTTTATTATATTTTATTATTATTATAAAATAATTTTGAAATGATCATTTGAGGGGCTTCGATACCACGATATAGGCAAAGACATGTTAAACGCATAGGAAATTGAAAAATAATAAGACTGCTGAAATTTAACGAGAATGTTATAGGGGAGGGGGGGGGCAGAATGGGGTACTTAAGAAAAATTTCCGATTCCAAGGGTTCAAATATGCTGAATTTTTTGTTTTTTAATCACAATTGAAGGAAACAAATTCAATTTTCAAC